>JBAKBP010020700.1:0-42063 GCA_037953745.1 Lithodes maja | reverse complement strand
ATATTGATGAAAATGAGAGTATGGATGAAGAAGTGCGGGAGAGGGTGCAACAGGGCAAGAGGGTTGTAGGAACGCTGAAAGAAGTAACAAGCAGTAGCAGTGGTCACCATGGAAGTGAAGAAGTCCTTGCATTATAGTGTGGTAATCCCGACATTGACTTACGGGAGCAAAGCATGGACGTTGATGGAGAAACTCCGACCAAGAGTGAGAGGGGTGGAAATTAGTTACTTGAGAAGTGCGTGCAGAGTTACAAGGAGGGATAGACAGATGAATGAGGAAGTAAGAGGGAGGTTTGGTGTGGAGAGATTACGAAGGAGTACAAAGGAAATCAAGCAACAACAGGTTTAGTGACCCTTCTAGGCTGCTTGTCCTCCAAAACACTGAGGATCAAGTGTCCAAACAGTGGTTTAGAGGGGGTAAGGGAACATTGGAAAGGGAACTACTGCCCTGGAACTAATGTCCGTGGCAGGATTGGGAAGTTAGTAGGGAACAGATGGGTTAGTAACTGAGGGGAGGATAAAATAAAGTTATTCATTTACAAAAGCAGTCAGTCGCGGGTTTGATGCGAGATATTTGTCTAGGCGAAGTTTAGATGAATCAACGGTGCTGCAGTCTCGGGGAAGCCCATTCCATAAGTTGACAACTCGATTGAAGAAGACATTTTTAGCTTCGTGTGAGTTAAAAGATTTACCAATAATTTTGCAACCGTTTCCCCGTGTGTAATTAGATTGGTCGATAGTGAAGTACTTACTACAGTTCATATTGTCGATGCGTTTGATGATTTTGAACACTTGAATTAAGTCGCCTCTTAATCTGCGCTGGGTTAAAGGAAATATATTTAATTCTCTAAGACGCTCCTCGTTTGGTTTGTTCTTTAGGCTAGGTATCATTTTGGTAACTCTACGTTTAACTCGTTCTAGCTTGCCTATATCTTTTTGATAATAAGGGCACCAGGATTGAACGCAGTATTCCAGAAGAGGGCGGACTAAGGAATTGTAAAGGGTTAGGATAACTTCTTTGGATTTATGCTCAAATGACCTGCCTATAAAGCCAATTAGAGAGAGAGAGAGAGAGAGAGAGAGAGAGAGAGAGAAGGAGGGCGGAGGGGGGGGGGGACTAACGAGATATATACAGAAAGAGAGAGAGAGGGAGGGATGAACGTGGGGATCTGAGGAGGAAGGGAGAGATGAATGGCTGAGACTAGAGCAGCCCGCACCACCACCGTTTAACAAGATGAATGGTGAGAGAGAGAGAGAGAGAGAGAGAGATGCCTTCACATACATATGCACACACACACACACAACACACATATACACACAAACACATACACAGACACAAACACATGTAAGGAAACGTATGTTTATTGTTACCGTAAGGGGTTAAGATTTGGTTGTATCATTGTTTGGTTGATTGAAGATTGTGTCGATTCTCGTAGCTTCTCTCGTAGATTGGTAGATATAAGATCTATTTATCTATCTATATGCTCAGGCCCAATCCCCTTTTTGGGGGTAGCCGACTCAAGACAGAGCAAGAACAGGGAAAACACAAAAACAACATAAAACAAAAAATAAACACAGATAAAAAACACAAACTCTCACACATCCAGGTCACCCAGGAGAACATAAGAACATAAGAAAATGAGAGTCTGCAGAAAGCCGATTGGCCTAAGCAAGGCAGATCCCTGTCCCACACAACCCCAATTACAAAGCCCAATTATAGGCTGGACACTCTAATACCCTGAGGATCATCTTACCAAAACGGTTAGAGATTTAACGCAGGATTACGGGGTCTGCAGAGCGCTGATTGGCCCAACCCTGCTGATCCCCCTTCACACCCAACCCTTCTCGTCCATATGCTTATCCAATTTTATCTTAAAGCTCCCTATCGTTTTTAATCCCACTATAGCACTTGGTAGTCCATTCCACCCCTCTACAACTCTGTTACCAAACCAATATTTGCCTATATCTTTTCTGAAACGAAATTTATCTAATTTGAAACCATTGGTACGAGTTCTTTCGCCATCACTGAGCTTTAGTACATTTGTCATGTCCCCTTTGTTAATCCCACTAACCCACTTGAACACCTCTATCATATCCCCTCTAACTCTGCGTCTCTCTAACGAATGTAAGCCTAATTTCTTCAACCTTTCTTTATACGGAAGATTTCTAATATTATGGATAATTTTTGTCATTCTACGTTGTACTCTCTCCAATGAATATATGTCCATTCTGTAATAAGGACACCAAAATTGAACAGCATACTCCATATGGGGTCTCACTAATGACAAGTAAAGTTTTAAGATAACATCAGCAGTTCTGTTACTCACACTCCTAGAGATGAACCCGAGAATCCTGTTTGCCTTGTTTCGAACGCTTATACACTGTTGTCTAGGCTTCAAATCATTGCTAACAAACACACCTAGATCTTTCTCACAATTCGAGTTTTCTAATTCCATATTAGCTAGTTTATATTTAACATTTGTATGCATCTTCCCTATCTTTAATACCTTGCATTTGTCAATGTTAAACTTCATCTGCCAATTTACTGACCATTCGTGTAAGGTATCTAGATCCCTTTGGAGGCACTCTATATCTCTATCTGAATCAATTGTTCTCCCCATTTTGGTATCGTCTGCAAATTTACTTATCCTACTAGTTATACCTAAATCAAGGTCATTTATGTATATAACAAACAACAGAGGACCTAATACAGATCCCTGGGGGACACTACTTTTGACTGCTCCCCATTCTGACTTCGTACCATTTATGCTGACTCTCTGCTTCCTACCAATTAGCCATGACCTAATCCATCTCAACAACGCCCCACCTATTCCATGCGCCTCAACCTTTCTCATCAATCTCTCATGGGAGACTCTGTCGAAAGCTTTACTGAAATCTAAATATATTATATCATATGACTTGTCATTATCTACTGCTTCATATACCTCTGAGAAAAAACTAAGCAAATTAGTAAGGCAAGAACGTCCCTGAGTGAATCCATGCTGAGAAGAATTTATTAAATTAAATGTATCTAAGTGGTTTCTAATTTTACTAGCAATAATTGACTCTAGTAGCTTTCCTATGATTGATGTAAGACTAATGGGACAGTAATTGGATGCTATTGATTTGTCACCTTTTTTGAAGATCGGAACTACGTTTGCAAGTTTCCAAGCTTCTGGAACTATACCTGTCTCCAATGACTTGTTAAATAAAAATGTTAATGGGTAACTTAACTCATCCCTACATTCTTTTAATACTCTAGCATATACCTCATCAGGACCAGGCGATTTATGAGGTTTCAGTCTGTCAATTTCCTTAAGCACATCATTTCTACTTATAGTAATCGTACTTAACCTATTTTCTGTACTATCGCTATATACCTTACGGACTTCTGGAAACTGTGCCAAATTTTCATTAGTGAAAACGGAAAGAAATTGACTATTTAATGTACTGCACATTTCTAAATCATTTTCTGTCATTTCTCCTATCGAAGTTTTAAGGGGACCAATTACATCTCTAACCTTGGATTTATATAGTTGGTAAAAAGCTTTAGGATTATTTTTTGAGTCATTGGCAATACATTAAGGGGAGATTTCCACTTGAGTTTTTTTTTTCTGGACCCCTTTCTCCCTCATGTTTAGCCCCATTGCTTTTGAGATTTTAAGACATTTGCCCTAGTAGTTTTGACATTTTAAGACATTTTGCCCCATTTCTGTCTATTTTAAGACCTTTCGTGCCATTAAGGTGTCGATTTTTTCCTGGCGAGCGATAGCGAGCCTGTAATTTAAGAGCAACCAGCCTCCGGCCGGGAAATTTTTCTACCGAAAAATGTACAAATTTATCTTGAAAGGGGGTCTAGGGGGTGTAATTTTAAGCTTGATGAAAACGTAGGGAACAAACTAAATACCTCCCCTTAATTAATTGAAAAAAAAAAGGTCCGTCTCCCCTTAACCCGGCAAGCGCGATAGGCCTCACGGAAGGCTTCCTATAGGGAACGCGATAGGCCTCACGGAAGCAAGACCATAAAAAAAGCCTTCCAAAAAAAAAAAGGGCCTATCAAAACAAAGGATTTTGTCTCTAGGTGAGATAATTCCCCTCTAGTACTCATCCATGTGTTTCTCACCCCTCCCCCTCCCCTCCTTCCCCACCTTATTCCCCCCTCCCCCCCCTCCTCAATTATCACCTATTTTTCCTCTTATTATCATCATTTATCGGTTATTTTTCTCTCCCGCGATAATGTAGCACAAGTGGGTTGCATAAAAGATCGTTATGCAACACCCAGACACCGGCACACACCGCCCCGCTGTCTCAGTTGACTCCCAGACAGCGAGAGGGGAGGGCTGCCTGTGGCTCTCTCTCGCCTGAGATTATGACCGGGTGGCCAATATCTTAGTTTTTCACCACCCAAATGCTTTTCCCACTTATTTTAGCACTCTTGAAGGTTCATATATACATCATAATTATATGTAAAATAAAAGCATACCGAAAACAAATAATGCTTTATATTGTAAATATAACGAATTCTGTCAGAATCCAGGGCTAGAAATGCACAAATAACTACCCTAGCACCTAGGTCTATATCGCGCTTGTCAGGTTAAGGCAGGTTTTTTTGTTTCTGTTTTGCCTACAATTTACTGATTTATGTAGGATTATCATTACTTACTGATTTATGTAGGATTATCATTATTTACTGATTTATGTAGGATTATCATTATTTACTGACAATCTGAGAAGACCCAGAGACCAGGGTTACCAAGGTCGCTCCAGCACTCCCCCGGCCCCTGACCACCCGGAGAGGTTCCGATCTCGGCAGGCAGACATGCAGCGGAGCCAAAGCCACAAGCCCTCCCACCACACTTCCAGGCACACCCTTCATATTAATCGTCTCCCCGGGCCAGGCGCCTGATGGACTATTATCTAGTCCAACTTGTGCCCGACCCCTTACTCCAAATGACCACGTGTTCACTCAACTATTCACAAGCATTCTCCATTCACTCCTGTCCACCACCACTTCCCCTGCCTGATCTATAGTCATTCCTCTATCATCCAAAGCCTTTCTTACACAGTCTCTCCATCTCAATGGGGGTCTTCCTGCCCTTCTATCTCCCCTTGTACCTGACTCACATATTCTCTTTGTAAGCCTTTCATCTCCCATTCGTTCGACATGACCATACCAGCTCAGCACCCTTCTGTCCACTCTGGCTGACAAATGTTCTTGCTGCCCCACTCTCCTACACGTATCTCTTCATTCCTCAATCTGTCTCCACGAGTAACTCCACACATACTCCTCAAGCAGCTCATCTCCATCACATCCAGCCCTCTTTTCTCCTTTTTCTTCAGAGCCCATGTCTCAGCCCCATACATCACTGTTGGCACAACAATTCCTTGATACAGTGCACATTTTACTTTCACTCCGAGATTTCTCGTCTTCCACATACTTCCCATTGCTCCGAAAACCTTCCTTCCTTCACACACTCTCTGTTTTACCTCCACTTCCATACCTCCACTCCTGCTTATCGTTCCTCCTAGATATTTAAAACACTCTACTTGTTCCAATATTTCCCCATCCAGCCTCACATCTAGATTCACCCTATGCTCTCCCCTATTACACACCATTACTTTACTTTTATTGACGTTCACCTTCAGTTTCCTCTTTCCACAAACCACACCAAACTCTTTGACTACCCGCTGCAGTTTCTCATCAGAATCCGCCACCAATGCTGTGTCATCAGCGAACAGCAACTGATTCAACTCCCAATCTCTACCATTCTTTCCTACTAAACCCAATCCTCTTCCCATAGTTCTCCTTTTCACCTCCCTCACCACACCATCCATAAACTAAATTATTAAACAGCCATGGTGACATTACACAACCCTGTCGTAAACCTACCTTTACCTCAAACCATTCACTCAACTCACCATTTCCTACTCTCACACATGCTCTGCTCCCTTCATAAAAACTCTTAACTGCTTCTAACAAATTTCCTCCTATTTCATAAATCCTTAACACCTTCCACATTGCTTCACGGTCCACACGATCATACGCTTTTTCCAAGTCCATAAAAGCCCAAAATATCTCCTTATGCTTCTCTAAATACTTCTCGCATAACTGTCTTACTGCAAACATCTGATCCACGCACCCTCTTCCCCTCCTAAATCCGCACTGTTCTTCTCGTATTGCAACTTCCGTACACTTTATTATCCTCTCTATCAACACCCTGCCATACAGCTTTCCAACCACTGACAATAAACTAATACCTCTATAACTTGAACACTCCTGCCGATCTCCCTTCCCCTTGTACAACGGCACAATACATGCACTCTTCCAGTCTATTGGTACCATTGACACAGCAAAGCACACATTGAAAAGTCTCACAAACCAATCTATTATCACATCTCCACCCTTCTTTATACACTCCACAGCAATACCATCCAAACCTTCTGTTTTTCCCGCTCTCATTTGTTTCACTGCTTCTTTCACCTCATTTTCCTCAATCCTTTCATTCATTCCCTGCCACCTGGGTGGCCTGGGTAATCTATCTCCATCCACCTCTGCTTCAATCACTGCTTCTCTTCCATCTCTTGTATTTAACAAAGATTAAAAATACTCGGCATATCTTTTCCTCACTTCAACTGGTTCCACTAGTATTTCTCCATTTTCATCTTTCACTGACTCTTCCCTCTTTTGTCCTCCTTTCCTTACTTTATTTACCTCCTTCCAGAACATCTTCTTTCGTTCTTCAAAAAATCTCACTCAGCCTTTGGCCCCACCTTTCGTTTGCATCTTTTTTCGCTTCTCTAATTTTCCGTTTTGCCTCTCTCCTTTTCTCCTTGTACCTCTCCCATACCTCAACACTACCATCCTGTAAAACCCTCTCAAAACACTGTCTCTTCTCCTCAACTGCCTTTCTCACCGTATCATTCCACCACTCGCTTCCCTTCCTGATACCTCTGCCTCCTACTTTCCTTTTGCCGCATACTACCTCTGCACTTGCTTTCACTCCTTCCTTAAACTGTTGCCATTCAACCTCTACTTCTCTCTCTTCCATCTCTCTCACTTCCATCCACTTTTCATTTAGTCTTTCCTAGTACTCCCTCTCTTTTTCACTCTTCTCTAACTCACTAACTTTTATTACCTCTCTTACTTCACGCTTGTTTCTTATTCTCCTGTAACTCTTAACTCTTAGCTTTCCCTCCACCAGGTAATGATCTGACATACCCTCTGCCTCACCTCTCATCACATTCACATCCAGCAGTCTACACAATCTTTCCCTTGTCACCAGCACATAATCCATCAATGCCCTCTCTACAATCTCTCCCCTCACAAGTCTATGCCAGGTGTACTTGTGTATACGCCTTTTTTTTAAGAACGTATTACCTACACTCAATCTACACTCTTCACATACATTTTTCAGTCTTTCTCCACTCTCGTTTACACCATCCACACCAAAACTACCGATGACTCCCTCATCAGGCTCATTTCCTATATAAGATATAAGATAGATGTGATATATAATTGCCCCCACCACCTTTACCACATATATTTAGGGTAAAGGAAACTTGTAAACCAGCCACAGGATATTTATTCAGGAACAAAACTTAATGAATGTAGGAGCGTAACTACTAGAAAATATATACAGGATAATTCCCCTATGTAGGGAGGAATAATCTCCAGACCTCTTATCGAGGCCACGTCCTCTGTTTAAGTGTCGTAAAAACCTCTCTCCATACCTCTCACTACCCTTCTAGTTTTCCTTCCTTTATAGCTACATTCATCATTATAATCATTATCATCATCATCATCTTCATCACTATCACCATCATAATAATGTATCGCTCCACCCTAAGATAAACCCCAAACATCCGCCACCTATTAACCCTTTGAGTACCAGCGACGTGTGTTATATTACAGTATATTATAGCTGTATTTAGACAATATTATGCAGCTTAGGAAAGATAGGTGGTAGTTAATACCCAAGCACACCACACCCATTACAAAAATAAAAAATAAAAATAATTATAATTATAATAATAATAATAATAATAATCATATTATTATAACTTTCCATAATCAGTGGATCTATCATCACCATAATAATGATTATCATCCTCATCACCACCACCAGCACCATCATTTCTACCACCAAGACCATCACTACCATCATCTTATTAATGTAATGTTCCACTCCAAGATAAAGGCTCCCCCCCTCCCCCCAAAATTTACCCACCCATTAATTCCCCCGCCTATTTACCCTTTCCATCCCACCCCGACAAAAACACCCCAAGCACAACAAGCCTGATTAATCACATCCCCATCTTTTCCACTTCCACCCATGTTCCCAAAACTTAACCGGGAAATAAAAGGCCCGGTAACTAATTCAACTTGGCAGCAATCTCCTCCGTGCTTCTGATTTCGCCGAGATTGCTGGTAAAAGGAGGGGAAATTAATCACGTTGCTGCTGCTTCTTTTTGGGTCTGCGTCGCGAGAGTGATCGGTGGTTTATTAGCCTTTAATTATATTATGTTGTTGTTGTTCGTCTGTATTAGGGGATAAAGGTGTGTGACGCATGTCGAGTATGAGCATGCTGTACAGAACGCCCAGTCAGGCCCCACTCTCGCTAGGATCGTCAGGGCAGGAACTTTGGCTGTAGTCTGTGTAGAGTTTCCTAACTCAGTTTATGTGAACCGTTGTACTATAAGTATTATCATTATGTATTTTGTTTTCTTCTAAGTCAACGAGTTCTATTTTATATCATTAGATATAAGTATTGTGTGTGGGACTTGTATGTAATGATGAGAGGAGAGAGAGAGAGATATTACGTGGCGGGGGGTCAGTGAGTGCGCCACGCGGGCCGGTAGGCCTAATTCCCTCCTCCCTTCCTCCCTTTCAGCGCGTGGGAAGTTCTTTGTCGATCCCAGATTGAGAGAGAATATGACGTCATGATTGCCAGTGGGCGGTCCTTAGTAGTTGGCGTTATGCTCACTAAAGGGCCGAGTATAAAAAGGGAGGTCCCGCCGCATTTTCCTCAGAACTCATCAGGCAAAGCGACCTCTCATATCCCTTGCAACTATCCATATTCTTCCGACTGATGTGAACTTTCTCTACTCTCTGAACAGCCTATTTTCTTCTCTTCTCGTCCCTGTTTAACCTCCATGACCCCTTTGGTGCAGATTTAGTCAGCCAAAGTATTATCGCTTGAGTTCTCACGAGATAAGTGCCTGTTAGATAGCCTATTTTTGGAAGGGTTAACTAGAATAGGATTGATTGATGTTTGTTGCACTCGTATATGCATTTCCCTGTGTGCGATTATTCATGTTCCTGTTTTCTGCTGGTTTAGGCAATGCTAGACTGGGATAGGGTTTCTGAGTTGTGATTTCCTATGAGTACTAGGTTGCGGTTGAACCAGTACAATTGCAACGGAGACGTGGAACGCCTAGGTGGTCTTTCTGACTGTGTACCGTGGGAGTTTAGCACTGTGTTGCGAGTGAGGGCTTTTGCCTGTGCCACCCAACACTGTGCTATCTCATTTGCTTGACTTTGAGAGGATCGCCAGGAGAGAACCAGATACTAGTGATCTGGATCTCTCAAGAGAGCATCCCGTCAATTACCGTAATTTGGCCGCACAGTCTTAAGGACCTCGCTAGGCTACGAGCCGCTTGCTCAGCCATTGTCTCTTAACCTTAGATATCCCAGCTAGACTTTGCTCGACCAGCAGATGCAGTATAGTATTGAAGCTTCTCCTTATGTATATTATTGTTTAAGCACTATTGATTTCATGTGTGGCACGCTTAGCTACTTCAGAGATTAGTGGCCCACGAGCACAATCTTAGTAGGCTATTGCTAGTGCATTGTCGGAGTACTTCTTCTTAATGTTTGCCATATCCTATTGTTTATTCTTATAATTCTTCTTATGTCAATTTAAAGCCTTTAATTACCAGTGAGTTATTCATTAAATTGCTGTTCAAAATCCGATACTTACTTCTTATGAGTATTCGAGAAGCATCTAACTTATCAGAAGATTCCTTGCTTGATGCTCGAGGACTATTGTTTAACGTAACGTAATAGTGCCGATCCGAAGTAGAGGGTGGAGGACTTCTTAAGTTCTTAGTTCAAGGGTGGATTACTTCGGCTTCGGCCAACACTATTCTTTAGTGTTGTAGTACTTTCTTCTTTGTTTGATTGTTGACCAGACTAGATAACTCCCGTCTTGTTATTAGTCTGTTGTGTGAAACGCTAGTACCGAGTTCTTGTATACCCCGTTATAGCAGATAGAACTCTGGAGGGTAGTGGCGTTTTTTGTTCGGCTGGCAGTACTCTGGGGTTGGGATCGTGTGTTTCCGTTGTGGCAGCGAGCCATACTCGAGTCCTGTGTAAGAGCCCTAGTGTACCCGAGTGCCCGGTCGTAACAAATGGCGACCTTGCTTAGGATTTTGTGAACAGTATAATTTTTTGCAGAGTTGTACAACATTTGTTTGTTCGTACTTTAGCGTACATATTGAAGAATATTTTTTTTTGTAAGGCAATTAGGAGAGCATTTAAGAGACTCCAGTTAATTTAGTAATTAGTGCTTGCATAAGGGAGTTTAACACTTTTGTCTCGAGAATTTTTTGGTGAACTTCAGTATGTCGGGCCCTAGTACTGACGAGGAGCGAGAGATGCTATGTGAGGAGGTGCCGTTAGTAACTAGTGAGGAGGATGCTAGACTTTTTGTGAGTAAGCAGTACCACGTGACGGAGGAGAGGCTGACTGGGGTGAATGTTTATGGCTTGCACCTGATAGCCAAGGTTTTGGGTCTATCCAATGTAGGAGGGATGTCCAAGGGGGAGCTGATTTCCTGGGTGTTGCGTGGGCGACATGGGGTTTCGGAGGAGAGGGCGTTTGGGGGGGTTCCTCCCCAGATCCCCTCTCACTCGACTCCCACAGTGCCGTCCACTCAGTTGCCGGAGGTTAGCACTCTCCCACAGAGGGATGAGCATTGGAAGATTGGAGTGCCCTCGGGCGGTGCGTATGGTGGTTCCCCAGTTCTTGCCCCCCCTCCTTCAGTAGTGGCAGCTCCCTCTTCCGGCCTGTCTCCTGAGATGATATTTAAACTCGAGCTTGCTAAAATGGAGAATGAGTCTAGGAGGCAGGAGAATGAGACTAGGAGGCATGAGATTGAGGCAGAGAATGAGACTAGGAGGCACGAGGCTGAGCTTAGGTACGACTCAGAGAAATATTGTGCTCAAATAGATTTAGATAAGACTCGTGCAGAGTCGACAGGGATTCGGATGGGCCGTGAGGGCCAAGTAAGAGAACAGTCCTTGTCCCACTTAGTTAAATTGGTGCCGGCATTTAGTGAAACTGAAGTCACAGAATTTTTTAATCGTTTTGAGAAGAAGTGTAGGGAGCATAATTGGCCTGAAGAGAAGTGGGCAGCTCTGGTCTCCTCAAGACTTACGGGTAAGGGTCTGAAGGCTTATGATGCACTGCCTTTAGAGTCTTGCATTGACTACCCAGTATTGAAGAGAGCTGTCCTACGGGCATACGAGTTGCAACCAGAAACATATCGATTGAAGTTTCGGGGTGTTACAAAGACTAGGGAGGCGACCTTTCTTGAACATGCCCGGGACTTAAAAGATGCACTTGCTAACTGGACACGTTCTGAGAAAGCTGAGACGGCCGAACAGTTGACTGAGCTGTTTCTGCTCGAGCAGTTTTATAAGTGTACAGGTGCAGATATGACTTTAACTATTAAAGAAAAGAACCCTAAAACTCTACAGGAGGCAGCTGAGATGGCTGACCTCCGGCTATCACTAATTCGTGGGTGCGGGTCTGCCCAGCGTAGTGAGGCAGGTAACAAGGGGCGTGACGCCCCACCCCCCCGAGTTGGTGATATACATTATGCAAACAAGTACAAGAGTTATGATACCAAGACTGACCACAAGACTAGCACCGTCCCATTTAAGAAGGGGCCGGGCCCTTCCCAGTACCAAGGGAAGCCCAAAGGGGAGTTGGAGTGTTATCATTGTCATGAAAAGGGGCACTTTGCAAGAGTCTGTCCTAGCAAACCACCTACAGCAGCTGTGTCTTTGGCCTGCAACATTGGTGTGTCTCCGAAGTTTTCTGAGTTTGCCCGGGGCAGTTCGTCAGAGGCTGAGGCACAGCCAATGCAGAAGCACCTGGGAGGCTCGAACCCTGCTCAGGATGTTTTTTGCGACCATAGAGGACGGGGTTGCGTGATGTGGGCGGGGCGCAAGCATGGAGTAGAGGTCTTGCGTGATACAGGTGCTTCCCAGACTTTGATGAAAAACTTGACTGGCTACCCTATAAATGCGGCTCGGGTGGTGGTGGTGCAGGGTATTAATGCAACTCGGTCATACCCGCTGGTGCGGTTGGAGTTGGAGGTGGATGGTGTGGCACGTGAATTGGATGTTGGGATTGTGGAGAAACTGCCAGTGGAGGGCGTCGACCTTCTTCTCGGCAACGACTTTGCAATGCCCGCTTCTGAGGTTCTACCCTTAGTCGTTGCCGAGAGGCCGGCCGACGTGAGTAGGGAAGAGCGAGAGTGGGTCGAGCGGTGCCAGGCACAACCCATGGCGTGTGCTGTCACCCGAGCTCGGGCAGCTAAAGTGTCACAGCCTAGTCCTCCGTCTTCAGACCAGCAGAGGAACGATCAACAGGAGGAGGCTAAAGCTGGAGTTGGTTTTAAGAGTTTTGACTCGGCGGCTCTCCTGGGTGATTCAGTATTAGCACCATTACTTAGTTCTGGAGTAGCCCCTGGGCCTGTCATCGAGAGTGACGAGGCTGGGCATGACGAGTCTCCACGACAGCAACGTTATGAACATCGAGAGAGACAGAGGGAGCAGCTCAGTATCGGGGAGGGTCAT
Organism: Lithodes maja; assembly: GCA_037953745.1. Lineage (NCBI taxonomy): Eukaryota > Metazoa > Arthropoda > Malacostraca > Decapoda > Lithodidae > Lithodes > Lithodes maja. The sequence continues at coordinate 29,197 of JBAKBP010020700.1, read as the reverse complement.
GCATTGCTCCGGGAGCAGTTAGATCGCTTGGCACCCTCAGATATACGTCGGTTGCAGCTGGAGGACCCTGAGCTCCAAACGTGTGCTAATGGAGCTGTGGAGCTCGACGAGGACGGTGATGCACAGCCGGGAGATTTTTTTTATTTAGATGGCATCCTGTATCGGCGTTTTCAAGACCCTAACCGTAGCTGGAAAAAGGGGTCCGGGGTAGTGGACCAGTTGATGGTGCCGCGGGAGTGCAGGGATAGCCTACTGAGTTTGGCGCATGACACACCGCTGGCAGGACATTTGGGGGTAAGAAAAACGGTGGCGGCTTTGGGGAAGTTGTTTTGGTGGCCGGGGATGAAGTCTCATGTGCAGTCCTGGATAAACTCATGTGATATTTGTCAACGGGTCGGGAAACCAAACCAAGTTATTCCTAAAGCTCCGTTGCACCCTATTCCTGTAATTGGGCCACCTTTTAGTAAGATTGTTGTTGACATGGTTGGTCCCCTCCCTCCCACAAAGGCTGGTAATAAATTTTTGTTAACCATCATGGATGTTGCCACTAGATACCCCGATGCATACCCCATGAAAAACGGCATGGCTAAGACGGTAGTCAGTAACTTGTTGTGGTACTTTTCAAGGTACGGGTACCCGGAGGAGATTCAGTCTGATCAGGGGTCCAATTTCACCTCCAATCTCTTTAAGCAAACAATGCAACAGCATGGAATACGGGCGGTGGTATCGTCAGCGTATCACCCTGAGAGCCAAGGGGTGCTTGAGCGGTGGCATGCCACCCTTAAAAGCATGCTCAGGTGTTATTGTGCTGATAACGGAAGAGATTGGGATCTTGGATTGCCGTATGTACTGTTTGCTGCTCGGGAAGTGCCTGGTGAGAGCCTGGGATTTAGTCCAAACGAGCTGATTTTTGGACACCGAGTCAGGGGCCCCCTTAATATGCTGCGGGAAATTTGGGAAGGAACTGTGCCGCCTTGTTCCTTGTTGAAGTATGTGTTTGAAAGCCGTGAGCGCATGCTTAAGAGTCTGGAGATGGCAGGTCGGAATTTAACAGGGTCACAAGCTTTAATGAAGGACAGGTATGATCGCAAAGTGAAGCTCCGGGAGTTCATTGTGGGACAGGAGGTGTTGATTTTGTTGCCTTTGGTGGGTAACCCCTTGTCGGCGAAGTATACTGGACCCTATAAAATTGTGGAGAAAATTTCGGACCTAGATTACCTTGTTGCCACTCCAGACAGGAGGAAGAAGAATCAGTTATGTCACGTGAACCTGATAAAAGAGTATGTGAGGCGCCCCTCTGAGCCTCTCACTGTCCCTGTGTTGGCTTGTTGCGGCCGTGGTGGAGAAGGAGAGGGGGACAGTCAAGCTTCAGAGGAGGATAGCTGGGATCACCATGTTTCAGCGGATCAGTGGGCGGGGAACTCGAGCCTAAGGGCTGACGAGGCTATAGCCCATTTGCCTGAGCCGCAATTTGAAGCTATCCGTCAGTTGCTCGGTTCATACCCCACTGTATTTGCTGAACATCCAGGCCTCACTACTCAGGCTATGCATGATGTTGACGTGGGGCACCATCTACCCTTTAAGTCAATCCCATACCGTGTGCCCCCCATAAAACTACCCGCTCTGAGGGATGAGTTGGAGTATATGCTCGGTAGAGGGTTGATAGAGAAAGGTACCGTTAAATGGACTTCCCCCGTAACACTGCAGCCTAAACCAGATGGCAAGGTACGCTTCTGTATTGATTTCCGTAGGCTAAACGGTTTGACTCCAACTAACCCATATCCTCTTCCTCGGGTTGATGATAGTGTTGATAAAATTGGTAATGCTCGGTTTTTGTCTAAAGTTGATTTAGTAAAAGGTTACTGGCAAGTACCTTTGTCCGAGCGCGCTAAAGAGGTATGTGGTTTTGTGGTGGACGGGAGTACTTACCGGTGTAATGTTATGCCTGACGGACTTAAGAATGCACCAGCAACGTGTCAGAGCCTGATGAATGAAAGTGAAAAGGACAATGATGCGCTGGGGCATTTCGAGATCTATGTTCCAGCCTATGGTCCGGTCGGTGTAGTTTACCCAGATCATTGCCCTCTCGAGATCTTGGACCAGTTTCACAATCGGAATATGAGGCTGACCAGGTGGTCACTAAGGTTATTGGTATATAACCTGGACATAAGCCATATTGCCGGTTGTGACAACGAGGTTGCATGTGGTCGTTCAGGGGTATATGATCCTGGGTAGATTGACTCACGGGTAGCCTCCTGCTTTGGTTTGAGTAGTATTTTGCGCTTGGTGCTTGTTGGCTCGCGGTTGTAGCCCAGCGTATTGGGTCGTAAAGCAGGATTGTTGAGCGTTTGGTATAGAAGAAAATAGGCTGCCCTTATAGTGCAGCCGAAAAAAAAAACATATTAAAATATAAAAATCATATAAAAACTCTTTCTTTTTGATATAGATAATTGTATAAGTTTGTCATAGCCTATAGTGTTTGAGTAGTCCACGAACTATCAAACGGCTGAGCTGCTGTAAGCTCGCTCTGGGAGCATGATATTATGTCTTTTACTATTGTTGGGAGGAGTTATGAAATGTGAATTTTTTTTTATATAAGATGTGTTTTAGTGATAAACTCAGCGTTGTTTTAGTGCCATGCGGTCGCTGGGTGTGAGGGGTTTGATGGGGTTCTGTATATCAGATTTTAGCTCAGGGTTGAGCAAGTAAAATCTTGGGGGAGGTGTGACGCATGTCGAGTATGAGCATGCTGTACAGAACGCCCAGTCAGGCCCCACTCTCGCTAGGATCGTCAGGGCAGGAACTTTGGCTGTAGTCTGTGTAGAGTTTCCTAACTCAGTTTATGTGAACCGTTGTACTATAAGTATTATCATTATGTATTTTGTTTTCTTCTAAGTCAACGAGTTCTATTTTATATCATTAGATATAAGTATTGTGTGTGGGACTTGTATGTAATGATGAGAGGAGAGAGAGAGAGATATTACGTGGCGGGGGGTCAGTGAGTGCGCCACGCGGGCCGGTAGGCCTAATTCCCTCCTCCCTTCCTCCCTTTCAGCGCGTGGGAAGTTCTTTGTCGATCCCAGATTGAGAGAGAATATGACGTCATGATTGCCAGTGGGCGGTCCTTAGTAGTTGGCGTTATGCTCACTAAAGGGCCGAGTATAAAAAGGGAGGTCCAGCCGCATTTTCCTCAGAACTCATCAGGCAAAGCGACCTCTCATATCCCTTGCAACTATCCATATTCTTCCGACTGATGTGAACTTTCTCTACTCTCTGAACAGCCTATTTTCTTCTCTTCTCGTCCCTGTTTAACCTCCATGACCCCTTTGGTGCAGATTTAGTCAGCCAAAGTATTATCGCTTGAGTTCTCACGAGATAAGTGCCTGTTAGATAGCCTATTTTTGGAAGGGTTAACTAGAATAGGATTGATTGATGTTTGTTGCACTCGTATATGCATTTCCCTGTGTGCGATTATTCATGTTCCTGTTTTCTGCTGGTTTAGGCAATGCTAGACTGGGATAGGGTTTCTGAGTTGTGATTTCCTATGAGTACTAGGTTGCGGTTGAACCAGTACAATTGCAACGGAGACGTGGAACGCCTAGGTGGTCTTTCTGACTGTGTACCGTGGGAGTTTAGCACTGTGTTGCGAGTGAGGGCTTTTGCCTGTGCCACCCAACACTGTGCTATCTCATTTGCTTGACTTTGAGAGGATCGCCAGGAGAGAACCAGATACTAGTGATCTGGATCTCTCAAGAGAGCATCCCGTCAATTACCGTAATTTGGCCGCACAGTCTTAAGGACCTCGCTAGGCTACGAGCCGCTTGCTCAGCCATTGTCTCTTAACCTTAGATATCCCAGCTAGACTTTGCTCGACCAGCAGATGCAGTATAGTATTGAAGCTTCTCCTTATGTATATTATTGTTTAAGCACTATTGATTTCATGTGTGGCACGCTTAGCTACTTCAGAGATTAGTGGCCCACGAGCACAATCTTAGTAGGCTATTGCTAGTGCATTGTCGGAGTACTTCTTCTTAATGTTTGCCATATCCTATTGTTTATTCTTATAATTCTTCTTATGTCAATTTAAAGCCTTTAATTACCAGTGAGTTATTCATTAAATTGCTGTTCAAAATCCGATACTTACTTCTTATGAGTATTCGAGAAGCATCTAACTTATCAGAAGATTCCTTGCTTGATGCTCGAGGACTATTGTTTAACGTAACGTAATAGTGCCGATCCGAAGTAGAGGGTGGAGGACTTCTTAAGTTCTTAGTTCAAGGGTGGATTACTTCGGCTTCGGCCAACACTATTCTTTAGTGTTGTAGTACTTTCTTCTTTGTTTGATTGTTGACCAGACTAGATAACTCCCGTCTTGTTATTAGTCTGTTGTGTGAAACGCTAGTACCGAGTTCTTGTATACCCCGTTATAGCAGATAGAACTCTGGAGGGTAGTGGCGTTTTTTGTTCGGCTGGCAGTACTCTGGGGTTGGGATCGTGTGTTTCCGTTGTGGCAGCGAGCCATACTCGAGTCCTGTGTAAGAGCCCTAGTGTACCCGAGTGCCCGGTCGTAACAGGTGGAGGGGAGAAAAACAGTATTAGAAAGAGGTTCAACTGCATTATAAACAATCAAAGCTATAACAAGTATATAAAAAGTACATATTGGTTATATTGATAGTGATATACCTTTCTATTATTATATAAGATGGGTATATTTATACCAATATACCTTTATAAGAGTATATTACTATGTACACCTTATTTACCCTCTTCTTATCTACATTCTGTATATTACCGTGTGGTACACGACAGCCACCACCCATTATCCATCACGTCACCCGACACACATTACCAGTTCCATATCACACACACATACTGTCTTCTCTCCCTCCCTGCCCACCCCAAACCAGCTTCCAGAACCACATCCATACTCATATCTCTAGCCGTTCCATCCATCACTCAAAGACAACACGCAGCTGCAGGCACGACCTCCCGAAATCCATCCTTCTGAATCCTCCCTTCCTCGCGAAGACAAAGTCCACCTGGTCAGGCTGAGATGTGGGCACCATCCAGCTCCTCTGAGATATAAGAAGAGACTGGATATCTCCGTCGTCGACACCTGCCCAGGATGCATCACGGCACCTCATACTATTAAACACATCATAGAAGACTGCATTTTACACAATCACATACGCCAACAACATAATCTACACTGCTTGAGAGCTCTGTGGGAAAGCCCGATCGTGGTCATGGCCTTCCTTAGGGACTCGGTGCTGTTCGGCCAGGCAGCTTAGGGAACAACAACAACAACAACCAGTTCCATGTCACCCGCTGTAATTAACTCTCTGTACTCCACCCACCACATGTTATCTAGACCTCCATCAGGCTTAAAAAAAAACACCCCCTAGACTCCTTTTCAAGATAAATTTGTACATTTTTCGGTAGGGACGGTGCCTTCTAAAATTCCAGGCTTGCTATCGCTTGCCTGGACAAAATCGACACCTAAATGGCACGAAAGGTCTTAATATTGACAAAGAAATAAGGCGAAACAGCGTATAGGTTAGTGTTAGGTTTGATTAGGTCATGTAATCTCTAATTATGTTATGCCTAATTATCTCCCCTTCTTATTATTCCCCCCAATATTTCCACCTATTCCCTGCTACCTTCTTCCATCTTCGCTCCCCCAAGTTATGTTTCCTTGTCGAGTTCCTTTTAAACCGGAGCTGCGAGGTTCAGTTAAGGGGGTAGTGCTTGTTTTATGGTTTATATATTTGTATATTTTTGAGTTTCCTCGCTAGACCTCCATCAAACTTTAAAAAAAAAAAAAAAATAGACCCTTTCAAGATAAATTTGTACATTTTTCGGGAGAAAAATGTCCGGCCGAAGGCCGATTCCTTCTAAAATTATAGACTCGCTATCGCTCCCTGGAAAAAATCGTCACCTAAATGGCACGAAAGGTCTTAATATTGACGAAGAAAAGAGGCGAAACAAAGTATTAGTGTTAGATCTGATATGCTCTCTCCCCTTCTTATTATTCCCCCCAATATTTCCACCATTCCCTGCTACCTTCCTCCTCCTTCGCTCCCCCAAGTTTTTTTTCTTCTTCATTTTAAACCGGAGATGCGAGGTTCAATTGAGGCTGTTTGCCGTGTAGGTACCAAGATAAGAAAGCCGGGTCGTCTGCTTAAGAGGAGATGGGTCGTTGTTCGGGTCCCTCTGCTTCCTCATGTTTAGCCCCATCAGTTTTCAGATTTGCAGACGTTTGGCGATTTTAAGACCTTTCGCCTACTTTCATTGTCAATATTAAGACTTTTTGTGTCATTTAGATGTCGATGTTCTGGTGAGCGATAGCGAGCTCTTGTAATTTAAGAGGAACCGGCTTTTGGCCGGGACATTTTTCTATCGAAAAATTTACAAACTGATCTTGAAGGAAAGTCTTAGGCGGGTGTTTTTTAAGTTTGATGGAGGTCTAGGGAGGAAACTAAAAATCATAATAAAAATATACATAAATGAGCCAATAAATACGTCCCTCCCCCCTTAATGCGCCTACCCAGTGCATAACAATAGGCGGGAGAAGACAGCAAATGAGGTGGAGGGGGAGGGGGTGTGGGGGAAGGAGGGAGGGGGGGGGGGTGGCTCGAATGGGTTAAATTGGTTGTGGAAGTACTCTGCATGCCTGAGTAAGTGTGTGTGTAGGTGTGTGTGTGTGTGTGTGTGAGAGTGAGAGAGAGACTACAAAGGAAGTCAAGCAACAACAGGTCTAGCGACCCCTCGAGGTGGCTTGCCCTCTAAATCACTGCTGTTCAAAGTGTCCAACAGTGGTTCAGAGTAGGTAAGGGACAACTGGAAAGGGAAGCACTGCCTTAAGCCCAATGTCCTCGGCAGGGTTAGTAGATGTTAATAGTAAATAATTTGGGTTAATAACAAAACACGATGTATCTGAGAAGAAGGTCATTCAGTTACAAATGCAATCAGTTGCGGGTTCAAGGCGAGGTGCTTGTCTAGGCGATGTTTAAAGGGGACATGAGCCGGTTTTCTGGACAACTTTCTCCCTCGTGTTTAGCCGCATTAGTTTTCAGATGTTAAGATGTGTGCCCCATTAGTTAGTCGATTTTAAGACCATTCGCCCCATTTCGTAGTCAATATTTAGACCTTTCGTGCTATTTAGGTGTCGATTTTTCTTCTGGCGAACGATAGTGAGCCTGTAATGTTGGAAGAATCGGCCTTCGGCCGGGACATTTTTCTACCGAAAAATGTACAAATTAATCTAGAAGGGGGATCTAATGGATGTTTTTTTTTAATTTGATGGAGGTCTAGGGAGGAAACTAGAAACATAATAAATACATGCAAAAATCGCCCAAAAAGTTAACCATCCCCCCTTAAAGGAATCAACGGTGCTGCAGTCTATAACATCTCGAGGAAGCCCATTCCACAGGTTCACAACTCTATTGAAGAAGACATTTCAAGACTCGTACGAGTTAAAAGATTTACCAATATTATTGCAACCATGTGTACTGTATAGTTTGATTGGTTGATCGTAAAGTACTTATTACAGTTGTTACGGCTGGATCGGCAATACATATTCGGGATTCTTGATCGTAGGACAGAAATGGCTTATGTGACAACGACACGCTCGATTCCAGTCCCAAATACTATATGCTCCAGACAACAAAAGCACCAACGCCCTACAGAGTTATCGTCTATGGTAACGAGGTACCTTAACTCGGCGAAAGTGTACAACAGGGGTAGGCTATGAGGCTAAACTCCCTCAGACATTTATAGGTTACGTTATTACTAAAGAAATGCAATACTCAAGAAACTACGTTAATATTAAGCCTCTAATAATGTAGAATAGAAGCAGGCTAAAGGTATGACAGTGAAATGCTAAATGACAAATGTACACGCCTACTTGAAAGCGCTTGCACTAGAATAACTGTCCCCTACTAACATGCACTAGCATGTAGCATACAAGATGTTCATGATCCAGTAGATACCTAATAATACACATGGAAGGAACATAAATAGTAGTCACTTATTATAAGAATGAATCTATACTTGGAATAACTAAAAGGTTGCAGGCAACAGTACTGCGCCGGTAGCCTACTACCGCATAGGCTACTTCGCTTCTCTCACTCTGTCTCCCCTCTGAGTCCGTATGCACCCTACGCAACAGAACTCCGGACACAGCAGCAAAACGACAGTGCAGTTAATTGATACATGAAAGTATTAATAGTGTTGTCTTGTGTGTGAGTAATGTGTATTGTAAAGTGTTACATACATAAACTTAACTCCTTCAGACATATTAAGTTCCAATAAGTCCGAGTAGGCGGGAGCCCCGGGATCATTGCCACTGCCTCGCACTACACTCACAACAACACTGCGGCCGTTAGAATTATCGGAGGTGGCTGAGGTTGCCACCAACAGTTTTATCGTAAGCTAACTTATCGGACTTACTGAGCTCCATATGACGCTAGTGCGTCATATAACTTATTATAGAGGCATGGAGATAAGTCCATATGACTCGATTGAGTCATATGAGTTTTTGGTTCACTAGTCCATATGACTCAATTGCGTCATATATGTCTGAGGGAGTTAAAGAGAGCTGCAATGCATAGTAAAATAAAGATATAACCCACTCATCATCCCCATGTGTTCTAGCTAGCAGGCCAAGTCACAGGAACAACGAGTCCCAGCACCGAAAGCGAGAACCCAGGAAAAGACTGCAGAGAACACAAGGACAGATAAATTACGTTACTCTACTATACCGGCACTACGAGCGAGCTGTAGTCTCTGGTACTACACTCGCTCCTGGCTCGGTAGGCAAATCAAGGCTAAGTCCTCGCCCCTCTACAGACAACTCCTGGGCATGGTCGGGCTCTTACACATGGCACTAGTCTAGTCACAAATTGGATGATGAGCTGGGCATATAACTTGTGAACATGTAGAACGTTCACCAACTATCCTCATCAAGAAGATCGCTGTTCACATTAACCCCTTAAATCTAATACATGTAAATATATGCTTGTCCTAAGAGTAATACGAGAGGTGAGTGCTGAAACTCCTTAGGACCTCAAGGGAAGGTTATGCATTTAAATAGAGAGAAGAATGAAATGAGAGTAATGTCGTCAGAGAGAAAGAGTGCAACCGTGAGAAGTTGGGAGAGAGGGCAAGGGATGTTAGAATCTCAAAGGTTCTAGGCAACCTGATCATGGAACACACAGCGAGCCTCCAGGCAATGTGCAGTACGACAACATGGGCAGCCCAGGCAGCATAGGCAGGCGGCAATGGACTACCAACCCTGTCGCGCCTAGCTATAAGCGCAAGGCTGCCAACCGGTCCATACGTCTGGCAACCACCCCCCCGGCAGCGTGGCGCATTGCTACCCTCTCGCTCTGAAGCCCAACTCACTCTCTCTCTCTGAACTCCCATTGTCTTATCTATCAACTTCTCTATTGATACTACATATTAAATGGAAGGTCTCGACATGGCTTAAAACAAAACCCACCACTGGTTAGCACATGACGAGACCTTTGCAGAGATACAAAGAACATAGTTATACGTTGTCACACTCAATATAGGCAGCCAGCACGGTACAGCGGTACAGAGGTACCGCACAGTGGCGGTACAGTGGAGTACCAAGGAGTACAATCAGGTTGCGTTGCCACGCACTGGGTGCGTCACAGCCCCCCCAAGATTTTAGATAATCGACCTTAGAAGCATTATCAAAATCTGACAGGCAACCAACCGACCTGCTACCCTTAGCTGCCACTAATTGCAAAAGGTGCACAACAACTGAAGTGTGAATTATACATAAAACACAATATCGCATGCATCATGCTACAACAATAAAGACTTGCAAAACTAAAAAAAACATTTTCTCGTTTATTTTATTGTTTTATAATCTTTTTGGACGGTGTTATGATAGCCTAATTTTACTCCTGCTCAACCCACACACCGTGCACGACTATCCTGGATCATCAACCCTTGATAGACAATCTGCTATCACGTTCTCACTCCCGGCAATATGCTGAATGTTGAGATTATACTCTTGGAGCATTAGGGACCACCTGGTCAACCGCATATTCCGATTGTGAAACTGATTTAGGAATTTCAAGGGATGATGGTCCGTATAAATCGTCACTACCGGGCCGTAGGCTGGAACATAAACTTCGAAATGTTTGAGCGACAAAACGATAGCAAGAAGCTCCTTCTCTATAGTCGAGTAATTCCTTTGTGCCGAATTAAACTTGCGAGAAAAGAAGCTCACTGGGTGTTCCAAGCCCTCGGAATCAGTCTGCAGTAACACTGCCCCGGCACCCACACCGCTGGCATCAGTCGCCAGCTGAAAACTCCTGGAAAAGTCTGGGGCTCTCAAAATCGGATGTGTACACAGCAGGTGCTTGACTAGGTCGAAAGCCCTCTGACACTCCGCAGCCCAACAGAACTTCACTGACTTCGACAGTAGATCAGTTAACGGTGCTAAGACAGTAGAGTATCCCCGGATGAAGCGCCTATAATAGCCTATCATACCTAGGAACCGCATGACCTGGCGCTTAGTGGTGGGCCTGGGAAACATATTGATAGCCTGTATCTTGCTCAGGGGGGGGCACACCCGGCCTAACCCGACCACGAAGCCAAGATACTGCACAGTAGCCTTTACAAACTCGCACTTCCTCAGGTTCACCACCAGCCCAGCATCGTGCAACTTCCCAAACAGGGTCTCTAAGTGCCTTAGGTGATTTTCAAAATTGTCATCATACACTATCACGTCATCAAGGTAGACCGTGCAGTTAGGGATTTCGTCACAAATATCGTTCATCAGGTTCTGAAACGTGGCAGGTGCGTTCTTAAGCCCATAAGGCATTACGTTACATTGGTAGGTCTTGCCATCTACCACAAAACCACAAACTTGCTTAGCTCGGTCCGACAGGGGTACTTGCCAGTAGCCTTTTACAAGATCAATTTTAGTAAGGTACTTTGCATTCCCTATCTTGTCCACGCTGTCGTCAACTCGAGGCAAAGGGTAAGGGTTGGTAGTGGTCAAGCCATTTAGCCTACGAAAATCTATGCAGAACCGCACCTTGCCGTCAGGTTTTGGCTGCAACGTGACGGGTGATGTCCACTTCACATAACCTTCAGTGATCATCCCTCTCTCAACCATGTACTTTAACTCCTCCCGTAAAGCTGGCAACTTTACCGGGGGCACACGGTAGGGCACTGACTTGAAGGGCACATTATCACCGACGTCCACGTCGTGCGTTACCTGAGTAGTGAGACCTGGGTGTTCGGCGAAAACAGAGGGGTATGACCTGAACAGGCCTAGGACAGCAGCACCCTGGTGCTCAGGCAGGTGACTTACAGCTTGCCTAGCCTCTTGTTCAGTATTCCCCGCCCACTGTTCCGCGGAAATGACACAGTCCCAGCTATCCTCCTCAGCAGCATGACTGTCCCCACCTCCTTCTCCACCCTGGCCGCTGCAGGCCAGCACAGGGACAGTGAGAGGCTCTGAGGGGCGTCTCACATACTCTTTCATGAGGTTAACATGATATAACTGATGTTTTTTTCTACGGTCAGGTGTTGCAACGAGATAATCAAGGTCGGACAGTTTCTTAGCCACCACATACGGCCCAATAAACTTGGCAGAAAGGGGGTGTCCAGGCAAAGGTAAAAGCAACATTACCTCCTGACCCACCGAAAACTCCCGAAGCTTCACCTTGGCGTCATACTGGTGCTTCATGACCGCCTGTGCATTAACCAAGTTATTACCTGCCGCTGCCATGCAACCTATAAGTCTCTCCCGGCTCTCAAGGATATATTTAAGTACAGACCCCGGCTTCTCTTCGCCCTCCCAGATCTCTTTCACCATACTTAAAGGTCCTCTCACATTATGGCCAAAGACTAGTTGATTTGGACTGAACCCCAGGCTCTCTCCTGGGACTTCACGTGCAGCGAACAGAACATACGGCAGACCCAAATCCCAATCAGTGTCATGTTCTGCACAGTAACAGCGTAGCATACTCTTCAGGGTCGAGTGCCACCGCTCCAAGACTCCCTGACTCTCGGGATGGTAGGCTGACGACACTACAGAACATATACCGTGCAACTGAAGGGTTTGCTTGAACAATTTGGATGTAAAATTGCTCCCCTGGTCTGACTGCACCTCACGTGGAAATCCATAACGGGAACAGAACAATAATAAGTTTTTAACAACTGCCTTTGCCGAGCCGTTTCTCATGGGGTATGCGTCCGGGTATCTCGTAGCCACATCCATGATTGTCAACAGGAATTTATTGCCACTACTAGTAGGCGGGAAAGGGCCAACCAAATCTACTACAACTTTGCTGAACGGAGGCCCGGTGACAGGTATGGGAAACAAAGGTGCCTTCGGGATTGTCTGGTTAGGCTTCCCCGTTGTCTGGCAGGTCGCACACCCAGCCACCCATGCACAGACATCAGCCTTGACCCCAGGCCACCAGAAAAACCTGCCCAATGCCGCCAATGTTTTTGTTACCCCCAAATGACCCGCCACCGGCACATCATGCGCCAGACACAATAAGGACTCTCTATACTTATTTGGAACAACCACCTGGTCTACTACCCTCGCACCGCCCTCCCACTTCGATTTGGGGTCTAGAAATCTGCGGTACAATATCCTGTTGAGCCTAAAGAAATCTCCCGGCTTCGCATCCCCATCTTCCTCCAACTCTATGGCACCATTGCTATAACGAGCTAGGCTAGCGTCTTGCAGCTGCTGCTCACTAATGTCCCTGGGCGTCAATGCATCAAGATGGTTTTTTAATAAGACATTACCCCGGCTAGTAGGCTCTACTGCCTTAGTGGCTCTCGCTACAGCTCTTGCCTCACGCGAAGTCTTACCCAACTCTGCCTTGTTACACACCATATCTGGGCCAGAGTCAACTCCCGTGTTTATTATAGGTCCAAGTACCGAATCACCGAGAAGTGCAGCAGAATCAATGTCCCTTTTCCTGCCCTTAGCAACCTTCTCTTGATCCTTCCTCCACTGTCCCCGAGGTTGAGTGCTAGGCTGTGCAGGAGCCGCAGAGCGAGATCGGGTTACCACACAGGCCATCTCATCCTGTTGGCACCTCCCAACCCATTCCCGATTCTCACCATCCACGTCGGCCGCCCTCTCGGCAACGACTAAGGGTGGAGTCCCGGAAGTGGGCACCGCAAAGTCGTTGCCGAGAAGAAGGTCGACGCCCTCAACTGGCAAACACTCAACGATCCCTACATCCAGCTCCCTGCACACCTCTCCCACTCTCAACTCCAACCTCACAAGTGGGTATGACCTCGTAGCATTTATACCCTGCACCACAACAACTCTGGCCGCATTTATCGGTTTCCCTGTGAAGTTCCTCAACAAAGTTTGCGAAGCCCCGTATCCCTCAGCAAGTCAACCCTCCGTAGTTCACTCCCCCAGCTCACAAACCCGTGCCCCCGATGGCTACAGAAAGTGTCCCGGACAGGTGTCGAGCCTTCCGTACGCTTCTTTACCGCGTGTGCCTCAGCTGCTGACAACCTACCCCGGGCAGTTGCTGCAGCCTTCAGAGACACACCGATACTGTGAACCAATGACACCGGCTTAGCGGGAGTGTTACTAGGGCACTCACGTGAATAATGGCCTAGCTTCTGACATTTGTAACATTTCACATCCCCAATGGGCTTCTTCCCTTGTGCGGGCGAAGAAGGGGCCTGACCTTTAGTAAACGGGAGAGGCTTGTGTTTGTAGGTGTTATTAGGTGCAATGCTTTTAGTGTGGTTATGTGTGTCATAGGATTTGTTATTATCGAAAACTCTGGTGGGTGGGGTATAGCGCCCCTTCTGCCCTGACTCAGCCCTCTGAGCGGCACCGCAACCACGAATCAATGATAATCTGAAGTCTGCCATCTTGGCAGCCTCCTCTACTGTCTTGGGACATTTTTCCTTAATGTTCAGCGTTAGATCGGTTCCAGTACATTTGTAAAACTGTTCCAGATAGAAAAGTTGCTTAATTTCCTCAGCCGACTCTGCGTGCTCGGACCGAAACCAGTTATTACATGCATCTGTTAAGTCCCGTGCGTGCTCCATAAAACTGACGTCGCTCTTCTTATTCACGCCACGGAACTTCAATCTATAAGTTTCGGGTTGCAGTTCGTAGGCCCGGAGCACAGCCTCCTTCACCAGTCCATACACGACACTCTCGTCCAGTGACAGTGCATCGTAGGCTTTCAACCCCTTACCCACTAGACGTGATGAAACTAATGCTGCCCATTTAACCTCCGGCCAGTCATACTCACGACACTTCTTTTCGAAACGAGCAAAAAACTCAGTCACTGCTGTCTCATCAAATGCGGGTACTAACTTAATTAAATGCGAAAGTGAGTCTGTAACCCGGTGCCCACCACCGAGATGACGCCCCGTGGTCTCTACTCTAGACTTCTCGACATCCATTTCAGCCTGGTACCTGGTTGCATCCTGATTGGCTTGGATTCTAGCAACCTCTATGCGTTCTATACTAGCCTGTTGTATCTGAGTCTCCTGCAGCTTAATCCGTTCTATACTAGCCTGTTGACTCTCTTGCAACTTAAGCTTAGCTAGTTCTAGCTGAAATAACATCTCAGGAGACAGGCCTGGGGGGGGAGAGCACAAAATGGGGGATCCACACCGAGACGTGTTTACGGGTAAGCCAGCTTGCCATTGAGAACCCTCCTGCTGCATCGTGCTAAGAATCGCTGGCTGAGGGCCCAGCTCAGGGGTAGAGTGGAATGGAGGCTTGGAGGGAACCCCCCAAGACCCCACTCCACCCACCGCCCCATCGCCATCACCCAACAAACATGCCACCAAATTCTTCTTGGGCCAACTGTCAGGACAGTCCCGCCCCAAAACCGTGGCTAAACAGCGAAGACCGTAACAATCAATAGCCTGCAGGCGCTGTTCGGTCAAAGGTGTCTGCAAAAATGCCCGGCCATCCCTCTCTCCACTTATAACACTCCCCTCCCTAAATATCTGTTGTACTTGCTGGTCACTAGGCTGTACCGTGTTATCCTCCCCCGTAAATGATGAGTCATTAGACATAGTGCTGGTTATACAATTGCTGTTCATAAAAAAAAAAAAGTGCTTATTACTAATTGCAGTCTCGACTCACAAAATGTTAAAGATGCTTGAATGACTCTACTCTAGACACCCCTAACGAAACAATCTGCAAGTCCACCAATACAATAATGACACAATAAAAATTCCTCCAATATGCAAGAAAATTCTAGCCAGCTCTACTAGGTAGCATAGAATAGTTCTCCAAAAAACATGTGATAGGATACTACTGAATCTTGTGCAAGGTCGCCATTTTGTTACGGCTGGATCGGCAATACATATTCGGGATTCTTGATCGTAGGACAGAAATGGCTTATGTGACAACGACACGCTCGATTCCAGTCCCAAATACTATATGCTCCAGACAACAAAAGCACCAACGCCCTACAGAGTTATCGTCTATGGTAACGAGGTACCTTAACTCGGCGAAAGTGTACAACAGGGGTAGGCTATGAGGCTAAACTCCCTCAGACATTTATAGGTTACGTTATTACTAAAGAAATGCAATACTCAAGAAACTACGTTAATATTAAGCCTCTAATAATGTAGAATAGAAGCAGGCTAAAGGTATGACAGTGAAATGCTAAATGACAAATGTACACGCCTACTTGAAAGCGTGTGCACTAGAATAACTGTCCCCTACTAACATGCACTAGCATGTAGCATACAAGATGTTCATGATCCAGTAGATACCTAATAATACACATGGAAGGAACATAAATAGTAGTCACTTATTATAAGAATGAATCTATACTTGGAATAACTAAAAGGTTGCAGGCAACAGTACTGCGCCGGTAGCCTACTACCGCATAGGCTACTTCGCTTCTCTCACTCTGTCTCCCCTCTGAGTCCGTATGCGCCCTACGCAACAGAACTCCGGACACAGCAGCAAAACGACAGTGCAGTTAATTGATACATGAAAGTATTAATAGTGTTGTCTTGTGTGTGAGTAATGTGTATTGTAAAGTGTTACATACATAAACTTAAAGAGAGCTGCAATGCATAGTAAAATAAAGATATAACCCACTCATCATCCCCATGTGTTCTAGCTAGCAGGCCAAGTCACAGGAACAACGAGTCCCAGCACCGAAAGCGAGAACCCAGGAAAAGACTGCAGAGAACACAAGGACAGATAAATTACGTTACTCTACTATACCGGCACTACGAGCGAGCTGTAGTCTCTGGTACTACACTCGCTCCTGGCTCGGTAGGCAAATCAAGGCTAAGTCCTCGCCCCTCTACAGACAACTCCTGGGCATGGTCGGGCTCTTACACATGGCACTAGTCTAGTCACAAATTGGATGATGAGCTGGGCATATAACTCGTGAACATGTAGAACGTTCACCAACTATCCTCATCAAGAAGATCGCTGTTCACATTAACCCCTTAAATCTAATACATGTAAATATATGCTTGTCCTAAGAGTAATACGAGAGGTGAGTGCTGAAACTCCTTTAGGACCTCAAGGGAAGGTTATGCATTTAAATAGAGAGAAGAATGAAATGAGAGTAATGTCGTCAGAGAGAAAGAGTGCAACCGTGAGAAGTTGGGAGAGAGGGCAAGGGATGTTAGAATCTCAAAGGTTCTAGGCAACCTGATCATGGAACACACAGCGAGCCTCCAGGCAATGTGCAGTACGACAACATGGGCAGCCCAGGCAGCATAGGCAGGCGGCAATGGACTACCAACCCTGTCGCGCCTAGCTATAAGCGCAAGGCTGCCAACCGGTCCATACGTCTGGCAACCACCCCCCCGGCAGCGTGGCGCATTGCTACCCTCTCGCTCTGAAGCCCAACTCACTCTCTCTCTCTGAACTCCCATTGTCTTATCTATCAACTTCTCTATTGATACTACATATTAAATGGAAAGTCTCGACATGGCTTAAAACAAAACCCACCACTGGTTAGCACATGACGAGACCTTTGCAGAGATACAAAGAACATAGTTATACGTTGTCACACTCAATATAGGCAGCCAGCACGGTACAGCGGTACAGAGGTACCGCACAGTGGCGGTACAGTGGAGTACCAAGGAGTACAATCAGGTTGCGTTGCCACGCACTGGGTGCGTCACACAGTTCATATTGTCGATGGCTTTGATGATTTTGAGGACTTAAAGTAAGTCACCTCTTAATCTGCGCTGGGTTAAAGGAAATGAACTTAATTCTCTAAGACGCTCCTCGTATGGTTTGTTTCTTAAATTAGGTATAATTTTGATAGCTATGCTGAACTTGTTTATGTTTACCGATATCTGTTTGGTTGTAGCGGAACCAGGATTGAACCCAATATTCCAGAAGAGGACGAACTAGGGAATTGTAAAGTGTGAGGATTACATCTTTGGATTTATGCTCGAATTATGACCTGCCTATAAAGCCAATTATGTTATTTGCCTTCTTAATAACTTCTGAACATTGTTGACTGGGTTTTAGGTTACTCGATATTGTTACTCCCAAATTAGTTTCTCTGTCTACACTCTTAAGGGGAGATTATTTTCCACTTGAGGGACTTTTTTCTTGACCCCTTTCTCCCTCATGTCTAGCCTCATTACTGTTGAGATTTTAAGACGGTCGCCCAATTACTTTGGCGATTTTAAGAACTTTCGCCCCATTCTGTCAGTTTTAAGACGTTTCGTGCCATTTAGGTGTCGATTTTATCCTGGCGAGCGATAGCGAGCCTGTAATGTAAGAGTAACCGGCCTTCGGCCGGGACATTTTTCTACCGAAAAATGTACAAATTTATCTTGAAAGGGGGTCAATGGGGTGAAATTTTAAGATTGCTGAAGGAGTAGGAAACAAACTAAAAACCAACTAAGAACCTCCCCTTAAACTGGGTGCCATTCATTGAGTAGTTTGCTTTCTCATTTCGGGTTCCGATATGGAGTACTTTACATTTATCTGCATTAAAACTCATATGCCAAATTTTAGCCCAACTTGACATCTTATCTATGTTATTTTGCTTATCTTCTACATGTTCGTTTGAGAGTACAGTATATGCCATTTTTGTATCGTCTGCAAACTTTGATATTGTACAGAGGGAGAGCGAGCAGACACTCAAGCAATCCATTTTTCCACTACAGGCAAAGTTTGTATGAGGCACACAGACACCTTAGCGTACACCCACAACGACCCCCCTCGTCTCCCCCCTCCCTCTTCCTCTCCCCATTCGCGTTCTATCGGTAAAGTTCTCCCGGGAACAGGGTCCAGAGAATGTAGGGTCAACCCACCAGCCCAGGTACCTGCGAGTGAGTGATGTCACACGGCCCACGCTCTGACTGAACCCCTCATATAAGACACCTTGTTTTTGTGATATATTGAACTACTGTATGTGTGTAACTAGAGTCATATTTAATGAAACAGGACAAAAGAAAACATTTAAATAATTCAAGCTAAGTTTGAATTCCCTAAGTTTGAAGTCCCTACCCCCCCCCTGGGGGTTAGGGAATAGAATATGCCCCACGTGCCTTCTGCGTGTCGTAAGAGGCGACTAAAGAGGTTGGGTCGGTGGGCTTGCGACCCCCACCCGGAAAAAATATCTAAGCAAAAAAAACGAACGAACAGCCTCGGATGCGGACGGAACCAACGTTGACGAACCACGACCGACTAAGGACATGCCTTCGGACATTCTGAGAATGGCTACATGGAATGTTAGTGGCTTGAATGATGGCACAAAAGAGAGAGAGGTTCTGGAAGTGTTAGTGAATGCCAGGCTGGATGTATGTGGAATGACAGAGACCAAATGGAAAGGTTCAGATGTGAGAGAGTGGGAGTGTGGAATGGGTGTGTGTGCTGGAGTGAGTGAAGGAACAGCGAGAGAAGGTGCATGTTTGTTTGTAAGTAGCAAATGGAAGGAATGTGTAAGAGAGTATGGGTCTGTGGGTTCAAGGATTGTGTGGGTGAGAATGAAAGTAGGAATACAAACGTGGGTGATTGTATGCGTGTATGCCCCGACAGAGGATATACTTGAAAGAAAGAAAGAGGAGTTCTGGATGAATGTGGAGGCGTGCCTGGAGAAGTTTGACAAGAACGAAAGAATATTTCTGATTGGGGATATGAATGGTAAGGTGGGTGATAGGAAAGTTGAGGGAGTGGTGGGAGGGTGGGGGGTACCATCAGAGGTGAATGGGAATGGTAGTGCACTTGTGGACGTATGTGTGGGGAGGAGGCTGTGGATAGCCAACACCTTCTTCCGACACAGAATGATCCACAGGTACACATGGAAACGGATGTTGACGATGAAGGATAAGACAGTGGTGGAACGAAAGTCATTGATTGATTATGTATGTGTGGATGAACGAATGAAGAAATCTGTGATGGATGCTAGGGTGTATAGGGGTATTGGAGGGGGTCTGTCTGATCATTATGTAGTGGTAGCTAAGGTTAGGATACAAAATAAGTGGGTGAGGAGAGCGGGAGGGAGGCGAGAGGAGGGTGGAATGGTGAGGAGGGTGGAAAGGTTGCAGGAGGAGGAAGTCAGGGAGGAGTACAGGAGAGCAGTGGAAAGACGACTAGGTGGGTTCGACCTGGAAGTTATGGAGGAAGTGGAGGAGATGAGCAAGGTGTTTAAGGATGAGATCTGTGCAGCATGTGAGGAGGTGTGTGGAGTGAGGAGAAGAGGGAGGGGAGTGAAAGGTACAGCATGGTGGACAGAAGAGGTAAGACTAGCTGTGGAAGAAAAGAAGAAAGCATATAGAGAGTGGTTGGGTAGTAGAGGGAATGAAGATTCCGAGAGACAGAAATGAGCGAGGTACGTGGAGAGTAAGAGGGTGGTGAAGAGAGTAGTGAAGGAAAGTAAGAGAAGAGTAGATGAGGAATTTGGAAGGAATCTGAGTGTAAAATGGAGGGAGAGTAAGAAACTGTTCTGGAAAGAAGTCAAGAAAGTTAGGGAAGGTAGCAAGGGAAACAGTAAGGGTGTGAAAGATAAGAATGGGAGAATGCTAGCCGAGAAGCAAGAGAGAGTCGAAAGATGGAGGGAGTACTTCAGTGAGTTGCTAAATGAAAGGAATGAAGAGCCAGCAAACATAGCTGGATATGGTATGGGAGGGAGAAGAAGAGAAGTAGTGGAGGAGGAGGTGGGGATCAGGAGGTCAGAAGTGTGGGAAGCCATGAAAAGAGTGAAGTTGGGGAAAGCACCAGGAACAGATGGAGTGTGTTGGGAAATGTTGAGGTATGGTGGTGAGATAGTGATAGAATGGGTATGGAAAATGTGCAAACTAGCATGGGAGAAGGGGAGTGCACCCAATGACTGGAAGACTGGCATAATAGTCCCCCTATATAAGGGCAAAGGGGAAAGAGGAGTGTGTGGTAACCACCGAGGAATATGTCTTCTAAGCGTAGTAGGGAAGGTATACAGTAGGGTAGTGATTGAGAGAGTGAGAGTGAGAACGGAGAAATGGATAGGCGACGAGCAGGGAGGCTTTAGGAAGGGAAGAGGATGTGTAGATCAGATTTTTACCCTGAATTGTGTTGTGGAGAAGTATCTGGAGAAGAAACAAAAGGTGTGTATGTTGCCTTTATGGACTTGGAGAAGGCCTATGACAGAGTGGATAGAGAAGGTTTGTGGAAAGTACTTAGAATATACGGAATAGAGGGCAAGTTGCTGAAAGCAGTGAAGAGCATGTATGAGGGTGCAAAGGCGGCAGTACGTGTGGAGAGTGAGCAGAGCGAGTTCTTTGACCTGAATGTTGGTTTGAAACAGGGGTGTGTGATGTCCCCGTGGTTGTTTACTGTATATATGGATGGAGTTATGAAAGAAATACTATCAAGAGCAGTGGATGTTGGTGTATCGCTGAAAAGGGAGGGAATTGAGTGGAAGCTACCTATACTGCTGTTTGCGGATGATACAGTTCTGATGAGTGATAATGAATGGGAGTTGCAGGGTCTGGTAAATGAGTTTGGAGCAGTGTGCGAAAAACGGAATTTGAAGGTAAATACGGGGAAGAGCAAGGTTATGGTCTTCGAAAGGGGTGAAGTCACAGAGTGTGAGGTGAAGCTGAACGGTCAGGCTATGGAGATCGTCAACTCTTTTAAGTATCTGGGCAGTGTGTTGAGTAAAGATGGGACTATGGATGAAGAGGTGCGGGAGAAGGTACAACAGGGGAAGAGGGTTGTAGGAACGCTAAAAGCAGTAACAAGAAATAGGGTGGTCAGTATGGAAGTGAAGAAGTCCTTGCATGACAGTGTGGTAATCCCGACACTGACTTACGGAAGCGAAGCATGGACGTTGGTTGAGAGACTCAGACCTAGAGTGAGAGCAGTGGAAATGAATTACTTAAGGAGTGCGTGCGGAATTACATGGAGGGATAGACAGACTAATGAGGAAGTAAGAAGGAGGTGTGGTGTGGAGGTAGATGTGCTGGAAAGTGTGAAAAGGAACAACTTGAGATGGTTCGGCCATTTGGAACGTATGGAAAGCGAGAGAATGACTAAGAGGGTGTACGAGAGCGAGGTGGAGGGACAGAGGGGGAGAGGTAGACCGAATATGAGGTGGAAGGATGGAGTGAGGAACTACATGAATGAAGGCGGTGCTGGTTGGGGGGAGGGGCGTCGACTGACTGGGGACAGAGGTGCATGGGGGCGGTTCGTTCGTGGCCACCCCTTCGGGGATCACGGCGTCAGGCAATAGATAGATAGATAGATAGAAGCTAAGTTTATTTTGAAATTAAATGTGCATAAATATGAAGTAATAAATTATATATGGTGACGAGCATATAATATATAACTTGTATACACTAAGAAAATGTATTAATTATCAACATTTCATATTAGAGAGAGAGAGAGAGAGAGAGAGAGAGAGAGAGAGAGGTTGATACCTGATTAGGGACTTTTTAATCCGAAGGAAGGGCATATTAGTCATTACAGAAGGAATGAACATAAACACGCACACACACTTGTGCTTGTGTCACAGTTGTGTGAGATTGTGTGTGTGAGATTGTATGTGTTTGTGTGTGAGATTGTGCGTGTGTGTGTGTGTGTGTGTGAGATTGTGTGTGTATGTGTGAGTTATTGGGTGTGTGGTTGGGAATGATTGTGTGAGTGTGTGTGTGTGTGTGTGTGTGTGAGATTGTATGTGTGTGTGTGTGAGATTGTGTGTGTGTGTGAGAGATTGTATGTGTGTGTGTGCGTGTGCAAG
Organism: Lithodes maja; assembly: GCA_037953745.1. Classification (NCBI taxonomy): domain Eukaryota; kingdom Metazoa; phylum Arthropoda; class Malacostraca; order Decapoda; family Lithodidae; genus Lithodes; species Lithodes maja. The sequence goes on along the minus strand of JBAKBP010020700.1, from coordinate 6,983 downwards.
ATATTGTGTGTGTGCGTGTGTGAGTGATTGTGTGTGTGTGAGATTGTGTGTGTGGTGTGAGATTGTGTGTGTGTGTGTGTGTGTGAGATTGTGTGTGTGAGATTGTGTTTGTGTGTGTGTGAGATTGTGTTTGTGTGTGTGTGATATAATGTGAGTGTATGTGCGTGTGATAGAGAGTGAGATTGTGTGTGTGTGTATGTGTGTATCTTGCCCATCTTTATAATAACAAAAATAACTTTTTACATAAGAACATAAGAAAATGGGAGTCTGCAGAAAGCCGATTGGCATTCACAAGGCCGATCCCTCTCACACCCATCCCTAATTATAGGCCACACACACACTGGATTTTACAAACTGTGTGTGTGTGTGTGTGTGTGTGTGTGTGTGTGTGTGTGTGTGTGTGTGTATCTTGCCCACCTTCATAATGAAAAATACTTTTTGATCGTACAAAGTTACAAACACACACACACACACACTGCATTTTACAAACTGTGTGTGTATATAAATTCTAGCTTGGCAATGTTAAGCTGATAATTCTTATTAATGACATGACATTTCCGCCTATTTCTTCTTAAGCGAAAGTAGGAGGAACACACACACACGCACAATGCAGTTTACAAACTGTGTTTGTATGTATGTGTGTGTTGCCCACCTATATAATGACAAGAAGGACTTTCTTTTCACACACACACACACACACACGCACACGCACACACACACAAACACTTAAATTCAAATTGGATACATTTCGTTTCATGAAAGATACAGGCAAATACTGGTTTGGTAACAGAGTTGTAGATTTGTGGAATAGGTTAGCTAGCGCCGTAGTGGGATCAAGGACGATAGAGAGTTTCAATATAAAATTAAATAGACATATGGACGAGATGGGTTAGGTGTGAGAGGGATCTGCCTTGTGTGGGACAATCGGCTTTCTGTAGACTCACAATTTCTTATGTTCTCATACATTTTACAAGCCGTGTGTATGTGTATGTGTATGTGTGTGTGTGTGGGGGGTGGGGGGGGGGATTTCTAGCGTGTCAATGTTAATCTGATTATTTTTCCTAATGTCACACATACACACTGCATTTTACAAACTGTGTGTGTGTGTGTTTGAATTCTACCTTGCCCATGTTAAGAACATAAGAACATAAGATCGCCGGAAACTGCATAAGGCCATGCGGCCCACACGAGGCAGCTCCCATTCACACCCAGCCCACATCATCCATATGGGAATCCAACTTACGCTTAAAGCGTTTAACTGTTCCTGAGCTAATCACTGCTCTGGGCAAGCTGATGATTGTTCCTGTCATATGACCAGTTGCCAAATTAACGCACACACACACGCGCACACACACACACACACACACACACACACACACACACACACACACACACACACAGTTCATTTACTTAGATACATTTAATTTAATAAATTCTTCTCAGCATGGATTCACTCAGGGACGTTCTTGCCTTACTAATTTGCTTAGTTTTTTCTCAGAGGTATATGAAGCAGTAGATAATGACAAGCCATATGATATAATATATTTAGATTTCAGTAAAGCTTTCGACAGAGTCCCCCATGAGAGATTGATGAGAAAGGTTGAGGCGCATGGAATAGGTGGGGCGTTGTTGGGATGGATTAGGTCATGGCTAATTGGTAGGAAGCAGAGAGTCAGCATAAATGGTACGAAGTCAGAATGGGGAGCAGTCAAAAGTGGTGTCCCCCAGGGATCTGTATTAGGTCCTCTGTTGTTTGTTATATACATAAATGACCTAGATTTAGGTATAACTAGTAGGATAAGTAAATTTGCAGACGATACCAAAATGGGGAGAACAATTGATTCAGATAGAGATATAGAGTGCCTCCAAAGGGATCTAGATACCTTACACGAATGGTCAGTAAATTGGCAGATGAAGTTTAACATTGACAAATGCAAGGTATTAAAGATAGGGAAGATGCATACAAATGTTAAATATAAACTAGCTAATGTGGAATTAGAAAACTCGAATTGTGAGAAAGATCTAGGTGTGTTTGTTAGCAATGATTTGAAGCCTAGACAACAGTGTATAAGCGTTCGAAACAAGGCAAACAGGATTCTCGGGTTCATCTCTAGGAGTGTGAGTAACAGAACTGCTGATGTTATCTTAAAACTTTACTTGTCATTAGTGAGACCCCATATGGATTATGCTGTTCAATTTTGGTGTCCTTATTACAGAATGGACATAGATTCATTGGAGAGAGTACAACGTAGAATGACAAAAATTATCCATAATATTAGAAATCTTCCGTATAAAGAAAGGTTGAAGAAATTAGGCTTACATTCGTTAGAGAGACGCAGAGTTAGAGGGGATATGATAGAGGTGTTCAAGTGGGTTAGTGGGATTAACAAAGGGAACATGACAAATGTACTAAAGCTCAGTGATAGCGAAAGAACTCGTACCAATGGTTTCAAATTAGATAAATTTCGTTTCAGAAAAGATATAGGCAAATATTGGTTTGGTAACAGAGTTGTAGATGGGTGGAATGGACCACCAGGTGCTATAGTGGGATTAAAAACGATAGGGAGCTTTAAGATAAAATTGGATAAGCATATGGACGAGAAGGGTTGGGTGTGAAGGGGGATCAGCAGGGTTGGGCCAATCAGCGCTCTGCAGACCCCCGTAATCCTGTGTTAATCTCTAACCGTTTTGGTAAGATGATCCTCAGGGTATTAGAGTGTTGAGCCTATAATTGGGCTTTGTAATTGGGGTTGTGTGGGACAGGGATCTGCCTTGCTTGGGCCAATCGGCTTTCTGCAGACTCCCATTTTCTTATGTTCTTATGTTCTTATGTTCATCCTCGACTCCATCGCCGTATTTTTACCTTAAGTCAACAATCTATTTATGATAAGTGCAAGTGTAATTTACAGTGTCATTGTGAATTACCAAACGAACTAGACATGCAAACAGGAAATACGAACATTTCAGTATAATTAACCATGTCGCCTTGCTACTCTGCCTCCTCCTTAATTAGACTTAAAAAGGGGGCTGGATACCCACCTTCAGACACTATAGTGCGTTTAAAAGAATTGCAAAATTTTCACAATCGTGGCCGGAGAGGAGGTAGGAATGTCCCCAAGCGAATTCCTATCATAAAAACACACAAAAAAGAACCTAAAATAGTGACAGTAAAGAAACCATACGCACATTTTGAGGTTCCTGTATTTGGTATAACCTCACATCGTTGCTACTGTCCAATGTCACCTCTTTGTGCAATAAACTCGACGAACTTATTGTGACAGTTAAACAAATTAGTGCTGATATTGTAGCAGTTACTGAAGCATGGGAAATCACCCCAGAAATATGCGTGATACAAGACTACGACCTCTATCACCAACTTCGGACAGAGAGGATGGGGGGAGGAGTAGCTATTTTCGCCCGGAAACAGCTGTGTGCATCTCGCCTGGATATTGAGGTCCCGGAGGGAATCGAAGCACTCTGGGTGAGAGTTAATCCCCCCTCCACCCTCGTCACACTGCCTCCATTATCTACTGCGTGATCTACCACCCACCACGCTCACCCACCGGTCCCGCACTAATCAACCACATCATCGATACATGTGATGATCTCAAACTCCAATTTCCATCAGGCAAGTTGGTGGTTTGTGGGGATTTCAATGAACTAGACACCAGTGAGATTCAAGAGCAGCTGCATCTTTCACAAATTGTTGACTTCCCCACCCACAACCACAACACTCTTGACCTTATCTTGACGAACATGGATGAGCAGTACCTCCCACCTGAACCTTTACCTCCTGTGAGACGCAGTACTCATCTCTCTGTGTTCTGGTCACTGCCCCTACCACCTCCCATCAACAGACCCCCGTCATCCGGACATACCGACCAACGCCAGACTCTGCAATGCGGGGGTTCGGGCAGTGGTTGGTTCATTACCCGTGGACGGAGGTTCTCACTGAAGAAGATGTCAATGCCAAATGGGACAACTTCGTATCTACCACCACCGAAGCCTACCACCACTTCTTCCCCACCAAGACGACCAAGAACTGACAGATACAAAAATAGTCTTATCCCAACCATTGTAAATATTATTAATAATGTGAAATGACGGCCTGTCACACCATATATACACGCCTTCCTTTAATAATGTATGCACAAGTGTGTGTGCGTGTGTGTATTAGAATATATGTATGTATTTGCTTGAGTTTGTTTATGTATATGCTGTGTATATATGTATATGTGCATTTATGTATGTACAGTATATGTATATGTTTGTGTGCGTATATGTGTATGTATGTATGCGTTAATTATCTATATATGTATGTGTCTATAGTGTATACTGTTTGTGGTTCGAGGCTCGAGCCCGGCTGAGAGTATTCTATCACACACACACACACACATACACAAACAAACAAACAAACAAACAAACACACACACACACACACACACACACACCTACCTACACTAAAGAATGTCCCATATACTATAGTTCCCCCAAGCTGTCTCTACTTATTTTATATCCTTTTTTTGTTCTCTACCGAGGATTACCTCCCATTGTAGTAGGCTCTACCTGACCCTACCTGTACGGACCCGTAGGCCGTTTCGTCTTTACCCTTTTCAAACACCTCATTTGATCTCTTCCGACGTTTGACATTCCATTCTAATTGGCTTTACCTGACCTACAGTCCGCTGCCCCATTAACCCTTTTCCAATTCCCTCATTTAATCTCTCCCAAGGATTCAACTCGCATTATTAGCCTCACCTGACCCTACCAGAACAGTTTTTGTATGTATGTATGTTTGTTTGCATACGTGAGCGTTTATGTATACGGGCATGTGCACACTTATTGCATGTTCTTATGTTCTTATATATGTATGTATATATATGCGTATGTATGTGTGTACGTATGTGTATATATATATATGTATGTTCTTTTTTTTTTTTTTTTTTTTCTATGGGATTGAGGGAGGCAAAAGGCATAACTGCCTATAGAGAGTGCCTCCCCCATAGTTGAAAGAGTGACAGGGCCAAAATCAAGGGACGTTCGAGACAAAATGCCTGGACACACGGAGTTTGAAGCAATTTAAGTCATAGGAAGAGGGAAAGACTGATTCTGGGAGAGAGTTCCAGAGCTCAGCTGTTGAGTAGAAGAAAGTTTGAGAGTAACGTTTCACTCTTGGGTTGGAGAGTTGCACAGAGTAGGGGTGGGATTGAGTTGCAAGATGGGTACCACGTGCCCTACGTAAAGGAGGTGGTATGCACTGGGAAAGCTCTGAGGAACACTGATTATTATAGTAGCGATAGAATAGCGAGAGATATGCAACATTGCAGCGGAGAGAGAGAGATTGCAGAGAGTTGGTGAGTGGACGGGAGTTAATGATACGAAAGGCCTTCCTTTCAACTTTGTCTAGGAGAGCGGTGTGAGAGGAACCTCCCCACACATGTGAACAATACTCAATACAAGGGCGCACTATGCCCCTGTACAGAGCAAGAAGCTGTGCAGGGGAAAAGAACCCCCTAAGGCGGTTGAGCACACCCAGCTTCTGGGAGGCTGCCTTAGCAAGACTGGTAATATGGTCCTTCCAAATGAGAGCAGAAGAAAAAGAGACACCAAGAATATTGAGACAAGATGAAGGGTTGATTTTTGAATTGTTGAAGAATAAGGGATAGTCCGCTGGGAGATCCTGACGGGTAGATAGATGGAGAAATTGGGTTTTGGAAGCATTAAAGTTAACAAGGTTTTCTCTGCCCCAATTGGAAATAGTATTTAGATCAGAATTTAAGAGTTCTATGGCTTCATTACGTTTGTCGTTGAGGGATTGCTGGCTGGGGCATTCTGAAAAGCTAATGGAGTAGTGTAAGGTTGAGTCGTCTGCGTATGAATGGATGGGAACTAAGGTACAGTTAAGACAGAGCCCTGAGGAACACCGGAGTTTATAGGGTGAGGAAGTGAACAATGGCCGTCCACAACCGCGGCTATGGAACGGCCGGAAAGGAAATTAGAGACAAAGGCACAGATGGAGGGATAGAAACCGAAGGAGGGTAGTTTAGAAATTAAAGATTTATGCCAGACTCTATCGAAGGCTTTCGATATGTCTAGTGCAATAGAAAAAGTCTCACCGAAGTCCCGAAAGGAGGATGACCAAGAGTTAGTAAGATATGAAAGAAGATCACCAGTAGAGCGACCCTTAACACCTTACGAGCGGCCTATGCGGTTTATTTATATGTACCGCCCAGCGGGGTGTTTTTAGCCAAAATAGGGCTGTTTACGTGATCATTTTCATGCCTAAATAAGACCCAGAACGTAAAACAAGTATCTATCCCTGAAAGGGCATAAACAGAGCTTTCGAATGACATTATAACGATCCTTTTATGATGGCTAGTTTTCTTGCAATAACCGTGCAACGCGAGTGCAAAAAGCATGTAATTAGGCACTTTCCCCATACAATTCCGTATATAGCGAGTGAGAGAGGGAGGGAGGAGGTGGGATTCGTGTCAGTAGGTTCGCCGCGGTGGTCTGGAGCAGTCATACGCTCGCTACTCTCCTGCCACCACTTGTCTCTCTCTCTCAGCCACATTACGTGCTGAAATTGCCACACGATATATGTCGTGCACCGCCACATAGTCCAGCTTTATTTAACTCGACTTATGTTGCGCCCCGACATTTAAGGGTTAAGGAAGCCATACTGGCGATCTGAGAGCAGATTATGAGAAGAGAAATACTTAAGAAATTTGGAAGCAAGAATAGTTTCAAAAACTTTAGAAAGACAAGAGATAAAAGCAATTCGACGATAGTTGGAGGGTTGAGAGCGGTCACCCTTCTTTGGGACAGGTTGAATGTGAGCAAACTTCCAGCATGAAGGGAAGACGTTAGAGGATAGACAGAGACGAAAGAGTTTGCCTTGGCAGGGAGTCAGCACGGAAGCACAGTTTTTGAGAACAACAGGAGGAACACCGTCCGGACCGTACGCCTTATTAGTGTTAAGC
>JBAKBP010020699.1:0-42065 GCA_037953745.1 Lithodes maja | reverse complement strand
CACACGATCATACGCTTTTTCCAAGTCCATAAAAGCCCAAAATATCTCCTTATGCTTCTCTAAATACTTCTCGCATAACTGTCTTACTGCAAACATCTGATCCACGCACCCTCTTCCCCTCCTAAAACCGCATTGTTCTTCTCCTATTGCAACTTTTGTACACTTTATTATCCTCTCTATCAACACCCTGCCATACAGCTTTCCAACCACTGACAATAAACTAATACCTCTATAACTTGAACACTCCTGCCGATCTCCCTTCCCCTTGTACAACGGCACAATACATGCACTCTTCCAGTCTATTGGTACCCTTGACACAACAAAGCCCACGTTGAAAAGTCTCACCAACCAATCTATTATCACATCTCCACCCTCTTCATACACTCCACAGCAATACCATCCAAACCTTCTGCTTTTCCCGCTCTCATTTGTTTCACTGCTTCTTTCACCTCATTTTCCTCAATCCTTTCATTCATTCCCTGCCACCTGGGTGGCCTGGGTAACCTATCTCCATCCACCTCTGCTTCAATCACTGCTTCTCTTCCATCTCTTGTATTTAACAAAGATTCAAAATACTTGGCATATCTTTTCCTCACTTCAACTGGTTCCACTAGTAATTCTCCATTTTCATCTTTCACTGACTCTTCCCTCTTTTGTCCTCCTTTCCTTACTTTATTTACCTCCTTCCAGAACATCTTCTTTCGTTCTTCAAAATTCTCACTCAGCCTTTGGCCCCACCTTTCGTTTGCATCTTTTTTCGCTTCTCTAATTTTCCGTTTTGCCTCTCTCCTTTTCTCCTTGTACCTCTCCCATACCTCAACACTACCATCCTGTAAAACCCTCTCAAAACACTGTCTCTTCTCCTCAACTGCCTTTCTCACCGTATCATTCCACCACTCGCTTCCCTTCCGGATACCTCTGCCTCCTACTTTCCTTTTGCCGCATACTACCTCTGCACTTGCTTTCACTCCTTCCTTAAACTGTTGCCATTCAACCTCTACTTCTCTCTCTTCCATCTCTCTCACTTCCATCCACTTTTCATTTAGTCTTTCCTTGTACTCCCTCTCTTTTTCACTCTTCTCTAACTCACTAACTTTTATTACCTCTCTTACTTCACGCTTGTCTCTTATTCTCCTGTAAATCTTAACTCTTAGCTTTCCCTCCACCAGGTAATGATCTGACATACCCTCCGCCTCACCTCTCATCACATTCACATCCAGCAGTCTACACAATCTTTCCCTTGTCACCAGCACAGAATCCATCAATGCCCTCTCTACAATCTCTCCCCTCACAAGTCTATGCCAGGTGTACTTGTGTATAAGTCTTTTTTTGAAGAACGTATTACCTACACTCAATCTACACTCTTCACATACATTTTTCAGTCTTTCTCCACTCTCGTTTACATCATCCACACCAAAACTACCGATGACTCCCTCAACAGGCTCATTTCCTACCCTAGCATTTAGGTCCCCTAAAACTATAACATTTTCATTTTCATCAAACCCTTGTAGACAATCTCTCAAATCCTCCCAGAAACCCTCTACCTCGTCTAACTCTTTCACTTCCTGGTCCATACGCACTTACAAAAACCCACCTTTCACCCTTAAACCGCATTCTCACCCACATTAGCCTTGATGACACCTCTTTCCCACTCTTTTATAAACTCTCTCAACTCCTCCTTCACCTTGTATGTAATACTGACTTGCATAATTTGAACATGAACCATGTTTGTATAATATATTTCATATGTTAGGTAAATCATCATTGTATATGAAACATTTTGTAATGGCGATAAAGTATTCCCCGGTGCTTGATAAAAATATCAAAATATATAATTTATAACATTATTGATCAATATGTGGTATTTTCGACCATAGGTTTCCCTCACGAAATCTACTTTTTGGCTACTGTGTGCAGTAGTTCTGCTAAGATATAACTGTGAATGGGGCGGTTTAAACACTCGCTTGTCTCTTTTAGCTTCACTTGCAATCTGGAGTAAGACTTCCCATTCTGAGAGATTGAATCTACAGGCCTATGTCCGGAGTTAGAATTGGAACAAACAACGGAAACAAACTTTGTGCAAAGCGGTCGAATAGGGTCAAGTAGTTGAATTAGGCCGAGCAGTGAAATTAGTCATTGTGGTCTAAATGCGCCAAGTGATCTAATTAGGCTGAGTGGATGAATTGGATAATACATGCCGGTCGAAATAGGTTAAGCAGTTGAGCCAGTAGTCGAACTGGGCCAAGCAGTCGAATTGGTTAATAATATCATAGCATCTACTTAGCAGTCAAATTGAATCAAGCGCTTGAATTGAGAGGCCATTTATGGATCCCGATGCTGGTTCGGTGTAGGATACCGTGTGGATTTGCGCATGTGCGACGATTTTGATTTTTCTTTTCCAGAATATATTTTACTATTTTTAGTAGACTAACCTAACTTAATTTTCTATAATAAAAATTCAATCACAAAAATATTATATTGTGCTAGGATCGAACGCTAGCCCTCTTGGTTATGAGCCCTAATCGTTACCTCTGAGCTACGAAGGCGGCATGCTGGTCTAGTTTTTAAAGGCCTAGTTAAAGGCAGAACAAATCAAAGTCATCGCGCATGCTCAGCTCCACACGGCACCCTGCACACCACCAGCATCGGGTTCCGTGCATGGCCTCCCCTGGAATTGGTGCCGAGAGGTCGAATTGGTCGAACATTGACTTTAGGAGAGCGGTCGAATTAACCAATAGTATATAGCATACCGTCCGTAAATATCGTAAATCAATTCTGCTTAATTCGTTTCAAACAGTTAATAGTTGACGGCAAACCCCTAAGTGGAGTCATCAAATCATCACCATTTTGTGAAGTCCTATGATAACCATTATGTCTCACTGAAGATCGAGCAAAATATTGTCATGGTCACTTTTTGGAGGTTTTATTGAAATAGAAGAAAATCGATGGTAGCCTAAATTTAATCATTTTGATTCGGTTACAAATGATGGTAGTGACAAAGATTCATCCTAATCCGTCAATTATTTGCTGAAAATTCCTGCTTTCAAACAGATAGACTAAATAAAAAAACAGATAGACAACGACGGTCACATAATCTCTGGTCTCTTCATTTAATGTTGACAGTAAAAATACTTTAATCAAATTTATAGTGAAGTATAACTGTTTCAATATAATAATTTAAATAAAGCATTTAAATAAAAGCCGCCCTAATTAAGGGGGGATGGTTCACTTTTTGGTAGATTTTTCAATTTATTTATTATTTTCTTTAGTTTCCTCCCTAGACCTCCATCAAACTTAAAAAAAACATCCATCAGATCCCCCTTCTAGATTAATTTGTAAATTTTTCGGTAGAAAAATTTCCCGACCGAAGGCCGGTTTCTGTTAAAATGTCAGGCTCGCTATCGCTCGCCAGGAAAAAATCGACACCTAAATGGCACGAAAGGTCTTAAAATTGACAACGAAATAGGGCAAAAGTTATTAAATCGCCAAACTAATGGGCCGAACGTCATAAAATCTGAAAACTATTGGGGCTAAACATGAGGGAGAAAGTGGTCCAGAAAACCGGCCCATCCCCCCTTAACGTACGTAAAAAAGATACACAAACACATACACAAAAAGATATTCTTCCCCTCACTTGTGTGTCTATATACATAAAGGAAAACCTGGATAATCAGATTTGGATAATTTTATGCAAAGTAGGCCAATATCATCCGGAAATCCCAGCAACTACCAAACATTATGTCTATTTTTTTCTGTTCCTTATGTGCAGCACAGCCAAACCTTCGGCCTTGCTATTGAGGGGCAAATATCCAATATTTTCTTCTTAAAAAAAAAAAAAAAATCACACGTTGTTTTCACATAATAAGTTGCAGGAATTCTAGAAATAATATATATATATATACTGTACCGGTATATACTGTATATTATATATATATATACATATATTTACAGTATATATATATATATATATATATATATATATATATAATATATATACATATATATATATATATATATACAGTGTATATATATATATATATATATATATATATATATATATATACATACATATATATATATATATATATATATATATATATATATATTTTTTTTTTTTTTTTTTTCTATATTCCAACTTACTTCCTCTCGGGCATAGGCTGAAAGCCTTAACATTCACCGCTTTACAATGAACAGTGAAGCCCGTGAGGTCTTGTTCCAGTCTAGGGAGTGAGACATGTGAAGCACGTAGAGTACAACGAGCACCTGCCATCTTGCCTTCACATGAGGCACGGTGCTCACTCATGGCCCGAAACGACCCCATCTCTGAAGCCACCTCGTTCCTGTGCTTCACTGTCTCACCCACTACACTCGGACTCTCACACTTACACACACACAACGCCACCTGTTGAGCAGATAACTCACCAGGCATTGCACCCCTATAGCATATTTTGAATATGGGAATATTCATACAGTGCTATTCAATCAGGGAACAATGAGGGTATTTTATTGACGTTTCGGTGGGCTTGTGGTAATGCACTGATACCAGGTACAGCACAAATTCCATCCCAATAATATCTTCCCATTGATACATCGGGATTTGAACCCGGGACCTTTGGATTACCAGGCCAGTGGCAAGACCACTCCACCACACCTATATATATATATATATATATATATATAATATATATATATATACAGTATACACTGTATATATATATTTTTTGTCTATGTGAATAAGGGAGACAAAAGGCATAACTGCCTGCAGCGAGTGCCTCCCCCAGAATTCAAAGAGTGACAGGGCCAAAATCAAGGGACGTTAGAGCTAAAAAAAAAATTATATATATATATATATATATATATATTACAGTATATATATGTATATTATATATACCGGTATATATATATATATATATACATATATATATATATATATATATATATATATATATATATACACACAGTATATATTATATATGCTCTACAAAGAGGGGGTGGTATACACTGCGGTAGCTCTGAGGAACACTGATTATTATAATAGTGGTAGAATAGCGAGATGCAACTTTGCGGCGAAGAGAGAGACTGCAGAGGATTGGTGAGTGGACGTGAGTTAATGAGACGGAAGGCTTTCTTTTCTACTTTGTCTAGAAGTGCTGTGTGAGAGGATCCTCCTCAGTTTTGTTTATATATTGTATATATATATATATATACCTGTATATATATATATATACCTGTATATATATATATATATATACCTGTATATAAATATATATTATATATTATATATATATATATTATATATATATATATATATATATATATATATATATATATATATATATTCAGGCGCTTCTTTTGGGTATTTGACTGGGCAGAAGTGCACTGGCAGTATAAAAAAAAAAAAAAAATATATTTATACAGACTGAACGGACACAAAATTACATCTTTACAATAAATATAACAAATACAATCTCGAAGAGTACATACAGTAGAACAATATATCGGCCTTTTGGTAGCTCTAGACAAGTCTTGATATGCACTAAATATCCCAAAGGGACCCTCGTGTAAGCTGGTTCCAGAAGTAGCATAGTAAGGAAGGGGGGGGGGGGGGGGCAGAAAGGCGGCGGCGAGGAACAAAAAGGGAACGGGGCGGTAGTCTGAGACATGGTAACTAGACTTCTGCTTTGCCTACAGGAACAAGGGTGGTCCAAGTGATATGGACTAAACTTTATTTAGGAGCGGTTGTCTGGGTTATAGCGATTACACATCTATTTTTTTTCTATGAGAATGACAAAGGTAAAGCTGCCTGTAACAAGTGTTCCACAAAGTTGAAAGAGTGACAGAGCCAAAATCAAGCTACTTTAGAGTAAAAATGTCTGGGCACAGAGCTTGAAGCAGTTTAATCATAGGATGAGAGAGATGGACTAGAAAAAAAAAAATCTTGGTTTTGCGAGTTGGACAGAATAAGGGAGGGGGCTTATACAGAGAGCTCTGAAGAACATTGCAATAGCAGTAGAAGAGTGAAAGAGATGCAATACTGCAAGATGTAGAGGGAGATTTTAGGGAAATAGTGAGAGGAGGCGAGTTGATGAAACAAAAATGCTTTTGACTCTACCCTTTTGATAAGTGCGGTATGAGTTGAACCTCACCACACGTGCAAACAATACTCGATACATGGGCACACCATGCCCCTATACAGAGCAAGAAGCTGTGCAGGGGTGAAAAACCTAAGGAGACGGTTGAGCACACCTAACTTCTGGGGAAGCTGTTTTTAGTAAGAGTGATCTTTCCAAGAAAGGCGGGAAGAAAAGGAAACACCATGAATACAAAAGAGTACAAAGGAAATCAAGCAACACCAGATCTAGTGACCCCTCTAGGCTGCTTGTCCTCTAAAGCACTGAGGATCAAGTGTCCGAACAGTGGTTTAGAGTGGGTAAGGGGAAATTGGGAAGGGAACTATTGCCCTGGAACTAATGTCCGTTGCAGGATTAGGAAGTTAGTAGGGGACAGATGGGTTAGTAACATAACACAGTTATAAGTGATCTTTCGTATATCTGGGAAAAAGAGAGTAAAGTCATAGTAATATATACAGTATATACGCAGCAATCCTTGATGAATCTGAGAGGGGAATAAAATAAAGTTATTCATTTACGAACGCAGTCAGTCGCGGGTTTGAGGCAAGATATTTGTCTAGGCGAAGTTTAAATGAATCAACGGTGCTGCAGTCTATAACGTCTCAGGGAAGCCCATTCCACAAGTTGACAACTCGATTGAAGAAGAAATTCTTAGATTCCTGCGAGTTAAAAGTTTTACCAATAATCTTGCAACCGTTTCCTCGCGTGTAATTAGATTGGTCGATAGTGAAGTACTTACTACAGTTCATATTGACTATGCCTTTGATGATTTTGAACACTTGAATTTAGTCGCCTCTTAATCTGCGCTGGGTTAAAGGAAATAGATTTAATTCCTGAAGACACTCCTTGTATGGTTTGTTCTTTAGGCTAGGTATCATTTTGGTAACTCTACGTTGAACTAATTCTAGCTTGTCTATATCTTTTTGGTAATAAGGGGACCAGGATTGAACGCAGTATTCCAGCAGAGGGCGGACTAAGGAATTGTAAAGAGTTAGGATAACTTCTTTGGATTTATGCTCAAATGACCTGCCTGTAAAGCCAATTATTTTGTTTGCCTTCTTAACAACTTCTGAACATTGTTGACTCGGTTTTAGGTTACTTGATATGGTTACTCCCAGATACAGAGAAGATGAAGGGTTGTTTTGTGTATTGTTGAATTATAAGGGATAGACCAGCGGAAGTTCTTGAGAAGGTAGATAAATGGAGACATTGAGTTTTGGAAGCATTGAAAGTAAAATCCAATGATCTGCCCCAATCGGAAATGGTTGATAGATCAGAAGATAGGTGTGCTATTGCCTCATCACTTTAGGAATTGATGCTGCCTGGGCTGGCCAAACAGGAGCTGTTGCCTAATCCACGCCCTCTAGTGGTTCGGGCATTGGGGCGTCCACCTTCAGCTATATGAGGGGAATGGGTCCTGGGGATTTCAGGAAGTCTCACATTTATATAAATATATCAAAATAATGTTTGTTCCTTTCGATGTTTATTCATCCTAACTTAATTAATCATTATGCAAGGCATCTGATATGGAATCCTACTTTGAGTGATGATATCGTTATCAAGATTGTTAAACAAATTTGAATGCGGTCTTTTATCTGAGGCCATTTAGGTTTGTTGCAAATTTGGACACCCAATGCGTGCAGTCACGAAATTTTGGGTTCAATACTGGAAAAATTAATCTCGCATATCGAAAAAAATTGTTAAAGAAAAGACACGAAAGTGTCTTTTCCCAATTTTTAGGAAGACAAAAGAATGATCACGGTTACTCCTTTCAAGTGTCAGGCATGTAACAGAAACTGCCCAATTTAGGTATATCGATTTAACTCACTGGTATAACTAGGTTACAGAAATATCAGTGTCAGAGCTGTGGATCTCAACCACAGGCGCGTTCAACTAAGCTCGCTTTCTCGGGCAGATCGAGTCGCCTATACTCAGCCCGAAGGAGAAGAAGTCAAAGTTCATGGTTAAAACGCCAGTTCTCCAGTCACCATCACCACCCTTAAGCACCCGTCACACTATGCCGATTTAAGTGCCGACGCTCCATAACTTAAGGGTCTTAACAAAGTCTTTGCCTACATCGCTGCGCATCGTGGGTGGGTGCCAACTCAAGAGAGACGTCGGGAGAGGTCATCAGGGGCTTCAGGAAAAGTTAGACATGCACAACTCTAATAAGCTGAGTCGGCGGCTAATGAGGTCAAGAAAATGGACGTGACCGGGACATTAGGCGGGGGGCATCAGGCGGCGTCCAGTCGGCGTCAGACAGTACAAGGGCGCCGACCTGTCTGCGTCAGATGCATCTATAAGGTAGGTCGCTGTCAGGCGGCGACCCATTAACAACCTGCGGGGACCTACGGCGAGCCTACGCAGTCCCAAAGGCTCGACAATATTTTTTGAGGCAAACCAACTGGAGTGGGACGCTGTCAGATGGCGTCCAGCAAAATGTAGTCGGCGACCATGAGCAAAGACAAATGTCAAAAGTTTCTTGAGTCGCCGCCCAGGCGGCGTCATAGGGGGAGGGCCTCCCAGAGTCCGCGATCTGGCAAGGTCGCACGTGGCGGATCGGTTTGCGTCGATCGGAGTCAAGCGTGACTGAGTAGACGTCCAGTGTGACAGGGTGGCCGTCCATCGCCGCCGTAGTACCTATAGGCGCCGCCCTACCTCATATAGGCGCCGCTCGTCGGGAGCATTGTCGCCGACCAGTTTCCGTGCTACGGCTCATGTCGTTGCCGGGTCCCTTAGGTCTTGCATGGTCGCCACTCGACCCCGTCCAGTCGCCGTCAAACGGCGTGCCCGTCCATACCCTCATTGTTCTCTGATTAAATAGCACTGTATGAATATTCCCATATTCAAAATATGCTACAGGGGGGCAATGCCCAGCGAGTTAATTGCTCAATAGGTGGCGTTCTGAGAGTGAGGGTCCAAGTTTGGGGGATGAGACGGTGAAACACTGAGGCGAAACAGTTTCAGAGATGAGACTGCTTCGAGCCATGAATGGGTGCTTTGCATGTCTCACTCCCTAGACTGGAACAAGACCTCACGGGCCTCGCCGTGTTCAGCGGTGGAGTGTGCAGGCTCTCAGCCTATGCCCAAGAGGAAGTAGTTGGAATATAGAAAAAAAAAAAAAAAAAAAAATCTGCCCACTGTGGGCGTCCCGTCCCGCGATCACCCACGTTACTCGCCAGTGGCCTCCCCCTTCTATCGCCACTCCTTAAGTCGTGGAGTGTCTGCACCTAATTCGTCATAGTGTGACGGGTGCTTAAGTCCTCCAGCTCCATAACATATCTACCATTCACTATGAGCACCACCACGTTTCTTCAATGCATATTCTGGTATGACAGCCACGGAACAAACACAGACTCTACCACTCTCGCCAGCTGATGAGCCACTCACACTGTCATGCAAGGACTTCATTACTTCCATGCTGACCACCCTATTTCTTGTTACTGCTTTCAGCATTCCAACAACCCTCTTCCCCTGTTGCAACATCTCCCACACTTCTTCATCCATACTCCCATCTTTACTCAACACACGGCCCAAATACTTAAATGAACTGACAATCTCCATATCATGACTGTTCAACCTCAACTCGCACTGTGGCTGAACCCCTTTCAAAGACCATAACTTTACCCTTCCCCGCATTTACCTTCAAATTCCGTTTTTCACACACTGTTCCAAACATATTTACCAAACCCTGCAACTCCCATTCACTATCCTCATCAGAACTGTATCATCAGCAAACAGCAGTACAGGTAGCTTCCACTAGTTTCCCTCCCTCATTAGCGGTACACCAACATACATTGCTCTTCCTTATATTTTTTTTATCTATCTATCTATTGCCTGACGCTGTGATCCGCAAAGGGGTGGCCACGAACGAAACTCCCCCATGCACCTGTCCCCAGTCAATCGACGCCCCTCCTCCCAACCAGCACCGCCTTCATCCATATACTTCTTCACTCCATCCTTCCACCTCTCATTCGTTTACCTCTCCCTCTCTGTCCTTCCACCTCGCTCTCGTACACCCTCTTAGTCATTCTCTCACTTCCCATATGTTCCATATCGCCGAACCATCTCAAAGCGTTCCTTTTCACACTTTCCAGCACATCTACCTCCACAACACTCCTCCCTCTTACTTCCTCGTTCGTCTGTCTATCCCTCCATGTAACTCCGCACGCACTTCTCAAGTAACTCATTTCTCAGTCTCTTCAACATCCAATGCGTTCATGCTTCGCTTCCATAAGTCAGTGTCAGGATTACCACACTGTCATGCAAGGACTTCTTCACTTCCATGCTGACCAACCTATTTCTTGTTACTGCTTTCAGCGTTCCTACAACCCTCTTCCCCTGTTGCATCCTCTCCCGCACTTCTTCATCCATACACCTATCTTTACTTAGTACACTGTCCAGATACTTAAATGAGCTGACAATCTCCATAGCCTGACCGTTCAACTTCACCTCACACTCTGTGGCTTCATCCCTTTCGAAGACCATAATCTTGCTCTTCCCTACATTTACCTTCAGATTCCATTTTTTGCAAACTGTTCCAAACATATTTACCAGACCCTCCAACTCCCATTCATTAATTATCGCTCATCAGAACTGTATCATCAGCAAACAGCAGTACAGGTAGCTTCCACTGGTTTCCCTCCCTTATCAGCGATACACCCACATCCACTGCTCTTCCTTGTATTTCTTTCAGGACTCCATCCATATATAAAGTAAACAACCACGGGGACATCACACACCCCTGTTTCAACCCAACATTCAGATCAAAGAACTCGCTCTGCTCATTCTCCACACGTACTGCCGCCTTTGCACCCTCAGACATGCTCTTCACTGCTTTCAGCATCTTGCCATCTACTCTGTATATTCTAAGTACTTTCCACATACCTTCTCTATCCACTCTGTCATAGGCCTTCTCCAAGTCCATAACGGCAACATACAGCTTTTGTTGCTTCTCCCGATATTTCTCCACAACACATCAGGGTAAAAATCTGATCTACACATCCTCTTCCCTTCCTAAAAACCGCTCTGCTAGTCACCTATCCATTTCTCCGTTTTCGTTCTCACTCTCACTCTCTCAATCATTACCCTACTGTACACCTTCCCTACTTTGCTTAAAAGACATATTCCTCGGTGGTTACCAAATACTCCTCTTTCCCATTTACCCTTATATTAACTGTCTTCGTGGCGTAATGCACAAGGTGTTGATTTTCGGTGTGAGCGTGCTGGGTTCGAATCCACGGACTGCCACATGTGTTTGTAATATTTCATTAATCGATTTTAGGAGTAGAGTTGGTTGTTGGATAGAACATAATATAATAGGGGTACTATTATGCCTGTCTTCCAGTTATCAGGTGCACTACCCTTTTCCCATGCTAGTTTGCACATTTTCCATACCCATTTGATTACTATCTCACCACCATACTCCAGCATTTCCCCACACACCATCTATTCCTGGTGCTTTCCCCAACTTCACTCTTTTCATGGCTTCACACACTTCTGATCTCCTGATCCCCACCTCCTCCACTACTTCTCTTCTTCCTCCCATACCACATCCAACTAAGTTTGCTGGCGCTTCATTCCTTACATTCAGCAATTCGGTGAAGTACTCCCTCCATCTTTCAACTCTCTCTTGCTTCTCGGCTAGCCCCATTAATCGGCTAATCCCATTCCCCAGCTAATCCCCGGCTAATCCCATTCTTATCTTTCACACCCTTACTGTTTACCTAACTTTCTTGACTTCTTTCCAAAACAGTTTCTTACACTCCCTCCATTTTACACTTGGGTTCCTTCCAAATTCCTCATCTACTCTTCTCTTACTTTCCTTCACTACTCTCTTCACCACTCTCTTTTTCGCCAAGTACCTCGCTAGTTTCTGTCTCTCCAAATATTCATTCCCTCTACTACCCAACCACTCTGTATTCGCTTTCTTCTAGTCTTCCACAGCTATTTTTACCTCTTCTGTTCACCATGCTGTACCCTTCACTCCCCTCCCTCTTCTCCTTACTCCACACACTTCCTCACATGCTGCAACCTCTCCACCCTCCTCACCATTCCACCTTCCTCTCGCCTCCCTCCAGCTCTCCTCACCTACTTCTTCTGTATCCTAATTTTAGCTATACTACTCATAATGGTCAGACAGACTCCCTCCAATACCCCCTAGCATCCAGCACAGATTTCTTCATTCGTTCATCAACACTTATATAATCAATCAGTGCCTTTCGGTCCACCACTGTGTTACCCTTATCCTTCTTCTTCCACACCACTTTCCATGTGTACCTGTGTATCATTCTGTGTCGGCAGAAGGTATTGGCTATCCACATTCTCCTCCCCACACATACACTACAAGTGCACTACCATTCCCATTCACCTCTGACGGTACACCCCACCCCCCCACCACTCCATCAACTTTCTTATCACCCACCTTCCCATTCACTAACATTTCAAGGACCTCTCTCTTTTGTGTCATCATTCATGCCTCTCACATTCCAAGTCGCTATCCTAAGACTGTCCATTGTAGGTCGGGGTTAATCAACATTAGGTCCGTCCGCATCCGAGGCTGTTCGTTCGTTTGTCGTTGCTGTAGTATTTTTCACAGGTGGGGGGTCGCAAGCCAACCGACCCAACCTCTTTAGTCGCCTCTTACGACATGCATGACATTCATGACTCCATAAATACATGTATTGAACAACCATGGGGACATCACACACCCTTGTTTGAACCCAACATTTAGATCAAAGAACTCGCTCTGCTCATTCTCCACATGTACTGATGCATTTGCACGCTCATACATATATATATATATATATATATATATCTATATATATACAGTATATATATATAGATGATCCAAGCAGAGTAGTGACAGGGGCATTCCAGGAACACATGTCGCACATTCTCATCTTGCCCACACCACTGACATGCAGGGCTATCCGTCATATGTATAGAATACAGATGTGCCGTAAGTGAAGAGCGACCAATATGTAATTGAGTCAGGGCAACATCAAGACGCCTCAGTTTGTGCCTCGCCCAATGCTGCGGAGAAGAGTCAGTGCAGCAGGACCATTTGAAGCTCCGTGTCCCAATGCGCTCTGTAAGCCCGTCTTATTTGTTTCGCCACCAGAGAGAGATCCGGGACCAGCCATTACAGTGTCTCTTCCCTGTGTGCTAGGGAAGCTGCTATTTCTAATGCTATTGTTTATATGATCTAAGTGAATTAGACTTTGATAAGTTGATTCATAATCAGATCTCATTCTAATGATTGCTATTCTCACCCAGCCAAGAACCCTTTGTATTTAGCCTTAATAATATAGGTGTAACATAGAGGACAATTTTAAGTGTGCTCCTTGAATACAGCTTAAAACAACAAATAATTAATAGAAATGGAATGAAGATTACCTTAGGTTCTTCGAATTATTACATAATGTAAACACTATTAAATCCACTAGTGTGACAATGTAGATGCCAACTATTATTGTTATTATTAGTTGTAGTAGTAGTAGTAGTAGTAGTAGAAGTAGTAGTATTAGTAGTAGAAAAACTTTCCCAGAGACTAGAAAGAAAAATACAAATAGCACATGAAACGGGTGCCTCAAATTAGCTGATAAAACTACCAATCAAGGCAAAAGTATTCCATCTCAACAAACAAGAATTTATTGATGCCATTGCACTGAGGTATGGTTGGCCGATTGGAGGACTGCTCGATCGATGCGTTTGTGGATGAAAAAAACATGCAGACCACTTCATGATATGTAAGAGGGGAAGGTTCATCAGCATCAGGCACGATGAAGTGAGAGATGTAACGACGAACATGCTCAGTGAGGTGTGTCGTGATGTGGCGTGCGAACCATCAATCATTCCCTTAGACGGAGAGATCTTGCAGCACAGGACGGCCAACACATCCACGTTAGTGCAAGAGGTTTTTGGACAAGAGGACAGCAAGCGTTCTTTGACATAAGAATATTCGACCCAATGGCTCCTAGCTATAGCGAGCTGTCTCTTGAAGCTGCACACAAGAGGAACGAACAAGAGAAGATCAGGGCATATGGGGAAAGGATCCTAAATATCGAACAAGACAGCTTTACCCCACTAGTCTTCACCCCATCTGGAGGGATGGGACCCAGGGCCCCGTGCTTCTATTCAAGGCTAGCAAAGATCATCGCAGAGAAGAAGCAACAGCCCAGGAACCAAATTGTAGCCTGGATGAGGTGCCGCTTATCTTTCTCGTTGTTCAGATCAGCACTACTTTGTCTGCGGGGAACAAGACTGTCTGTACCACAACCAACGACAGTAGCAGACATAGATTTCAAGGCAGCAATATCAGAAAGTCGCATCAGGATGCAATTGGATTGAAGTTGCATGTTATAGAGTAGTAGGAATAGAGTAATCAATTATTTATGTAAAATGTAATGAATGTGCAATATTAATTATAAATAAAGGAAAAAAACTAAAATAATCTACGATGATTAGTCTGAGTGCAAATCCCAGAATAGGAAGCAGCTGTATGACTACAAAGTCAAGTGCATTGATGACTGTTCCGACCTTGCTTAGGGCCCAGAGGGGGATGCACAGGCTGAGTGGTGTATATAAAAATAAGTAGTAGTAGTAGTATTAGTAGTAGTAGCAGAAGTAGTAGTAGTACAGGAAGTTAAAGCTATGGTAGATGTAATAAAAGGCAACCAAGCAATAGGCTATTTCTGGTGTTCACGAAAGTTTCTTGTTAACGACAAGAGCATAATTCAGTTCCAGTTCATTTTGAGCTTTTGAGTTACCCAAGGTTAATCAACCTAGCCTTTATTATCCACACTAATGATAGTCGAGAGATATGGGGAAGGCCATGACTTGCATTTGCAAGTGTTCAATAAGAGCGGATTTACTGTGGAACGAGTACAACACGGCTATAGAGGTACTTTGCTTGAGAGAGTTGAGGGGACTGTTTCAAAACAATAGTACCTTTACTTTCGTGCCCTCTAATTTAACCTTCGGTTTAACTGACCACAACTAAAGGGATAACAAATTTATTGTTAAGTGTGTGACTTTAAAAGGCGGTTAGTCCAGGCTGCAATCAACTAATAAAACTAATAATACATTAATAGTATTAGGTCAATAGTATTAACCTTTCATTATGATGCCTTCACCAATGGAAGATCCCAGACACACTTACCATGTGTTCGAGTCATGTGATAAATTGCTTAAAATGTGGCACAGATACTTACTGACCTAATTCAATTGATTACATTTGACCAATAACGTCATTCATGATATACAGGTAAAGCAATAAGGACTATAAATGACATGGATGGGTTCTGGTAAGATTTTGGAGTGTCTAACCACTAATCAGTGTAATCGGACAAACATTCCGACATTTGCTCCGTGTGGGGTACCCCATTATAGTTAGGCAAAATTTATGTTAAGCATGATAATTAGCTATAGCAGTTATGGAGCTAAAGCATGTATGATGTATACAATAGAAAAATAATATTAACAAATTATTGAATTTTGTTTATTGTGGACTATATTATTCACATTAAAAACGCCCAAAATCAAGAGAGTAAAGTTTGTGGCATGTGTAAGATGAAAAAAGGGAAGGTTTACCTACCCGAGATGCAGGTATATCCGAGGGTCCCTGACGATGTGCACAACTTTCAGACCTCTCACCTCAGGCAGCAAATCATAAGCCAATTCCAAAGAAATCTCCGATACCTGCAAATAATATTGACTTTACCCTTTCAGTACGATAGTATAATTTAGATTTGACTTTGCCCAACACTAAAATTGCTTATAGCTTAGGACGAAACTCTACGATTCAATTATCCTTTTCACTCCTAAACAAAAAATTGCCTACAAGTAATCAGGATACAATTTGTAGTACCCAGTATAACAAACTATATACATGACACAAATACAAGTATGTGCTGTGCAACCATATATTGTATTCGTGTGTTGTGCATGTTTTAGGTTAGTAAATCAGGTCGAAGAACAGAACAAAAATGAAATAGCGAGTACATTCCATAAACAGCAGTAAATTACATCAAAATGCATTTGCAAAGAGAAAACAAAAACGCTGGTGTAAAATAGCCCAGTGACGCATCTATTATATTCTACTGTATAATTATACTCGGGCCCAATCCCCACTTTTCCTTTTTTTTTTTTTTTGTTGGAGGGGGGGCGGCCCGACTCCAGACAGGGCCAGAATAGGGACAACACAATGAACACACAATAACAAGATGCAAACTCGCACATATCTAGGTCATCCAGGAGAAGATCCAGAGTCCAGGGTCACCTATGTCCCTCCAGCACTCCCCCGGCCCCCGACCACTCGGAGAGGTTCCGATCTTGGCAGGCAGACACGCAGCAGAGCCGAAACCACAAGCCCGCCCACCACACTTCCAGGCACACCCTTCATATAAACTGTCTCCCTGGGCCAGGCGCCTGATGGACTACTATCTAGTCCAACTTGCGCCCGACCCCTTCCCCCAAATTACCACATGTTCACTCTTCTATTCACAAGCATTCTCCATTCATTCCTGTTTATTACCACTTCCCTTGCCTGATCTAGTCATTCCTGTATCATCCAAAGCTTGTCTTACACAGTCTCTCCATCTCAATGGGAGTCTTCCTGCCTTTCTATCTCGCCTTGTATCTGACTCTCATTTTCTCTGTGTAAGCCTTTCATCTTCCATTAATATTTTGTTCAACATGACCATACCAGCTCAGCAGCCTTTTGCCCACTCTGGCAGGGACACATAATAATTATAATTCACTGAGCGTGATTCGCTTTGGTAGTGTGAGAAGTACATGAATGCAACGGGAGATTTCCCAGATAAGAGTCGTGTGATAGGCTCCATTCAATCCACTGACTTATGTCTCTGGAGTAAATGTTAATGCACAAGACAAAGTGTTCATGTGAAGGAGCTGTAAGTCCATGTAAATGGATGCGTGTGTCTGTGTATGAATGCAGGAAATACAAATATTGTTATGCTACTTCTCCAGCTCAGGCTTCAAAATATGTTCTATCGATGATTCTCCTCCAGTATGACCGGATCTTTTCCTCACCGAAACTCAGGTGTATGAAGCAAATAGAGGCAGTCCCTTCTCTTTCTCCTCCTACTGTCATGCGTTTTATTTTCCAAGCCAAAGGTGGATATTGTGTGTGTGTATGTACAGTCATGATTACTAGTCTCTGACCAGTGACGCGTGGCGGGCAATGTTATGACCACACGCGAGCCACATATTTGAAAAGAACCTCTACACTACTGGGCAGGTCAAGTAAATGTAACCAGACGAAGTATTTTACTCCTCATATCTCTGATATTGCCATATTTTTAGTTTTTTTCTTCCAAAATAAGGTAATCTGCGTATATTGACATGGACCGACATTTCTTCAATCAATCTGTAATTGGTTAATATCCATCATGTAGATATGAATTTGCCATTATTTGTGAGTATTGGCAGCAAATTTACTAATCAATGGATTAGCGGCATTAACTGATACACTGTTTTACCGTCGAGTATGCAGCTAAGCCATCGTGTCTGAATAGCACAACTATTCCTACTTTATAGCAGCTAGGCCTATCAAATAAAAGTTTGGTTAAGGGCTCACCTCAAGAAATAGGTCAGTGAAATAATAAATAGATGAAGCAAAAAACCATATGAATGTCAAATAGCTTCACTCATATACTAAAAAGAAAAAAAGCAGTCACCAACTTTCATGTACATTTCTTAATATAAATATATAAATGTATATCACTTTAACAACTTAATCAAATATGTGAAGTTTAGTTTCAAAACTCGTTATCCCCCTGAGGATTAAGACCGCAAATCAAGTGGTTTGAAGGTTTGACTAAAGTGGACAATCATGCAATTTGCATGACTAAGATTGGCTAAACTTTCGGAATTTTCGTACACAAAAGCAAAACGCTATCCACATGAAAATTGGGCTAAAGTAAGTTTTGTAGTGGTAGTTTTCTAGAATGAATTAAAACGTTGGTAATGCTGCATTGAGTCAACCACCTGTCCCCCGGTAGCTTGGGACAGTTTCAGTATCTCTGAGCGAGTTGTGCGGCGAGATACGGTCCGCAGGGGCTTTATCCCTTAATTCGCGGCTACCATCTTATGAAGAGAGAGAGAAAATAGGCCTATACTGTAGTGCCTGTTAGGGCGCCATTTTGAGGCTATTATGAGCTGAGAGAGAGTCCAGGCATTGGAGGGAGCATAGGGTGGCTCCAACCACTCGCCACAGCCAGCGGAAATACACTGTGGGTGAGATATGGCTGTCTCACTCATGTGCAGTATCTCACACAGCAAAAAACAGCCAAAATGTCCCTATTTTACCGATTTTGGCCTTCGGTTGCACGATCGTTGCCAGGTAGCCAGATGTCTTACAGGGATAATTCAAGTGTCATTTTAGTTTCACGGATATATGTTTGAATTACGCTCTGGCTATTGCTTATGTTTGAATTACGCTCTGGCTCTTGTTTATGCATGAAGAAGAGCATGGAATGAAGGTAATTTCGGCAATTATGCCCGCCTGGCGGTACAGTGATAAAAACAGGATAGCCCGCAAAAATTGAGTTAAACATGGCCGATAAGTATGTCTGGACAACTGGACTTAACTGGGAAGTGTATCTAAAATACATTATGATAGTGTTGTGGGTTATTTAAATGATAACTTTAAATACAAATGCATTTAGTACATCATAACAATAGTGTAATCTGTAAAGAATCTGAATTTTTAAACGGTTTCTAAATAGTTACTTTTATGTTTAGATTACAAGTATCCTTCTCGAATATCTAGTACTTAGTTGCTAGTGTTTGTGTGTGTGAGGTGTATGTGTGTATGGCATCCAGCTACGTGACCACGAGTCAGTCGGAGCAGGTGATGGTGGATGGGATCGGATTCCAAATGAAGCCACTACTTTTAAGCTCCGTGTTGAAGCTGAATAAGTATGGCTTAAAGTGTGTGGCAGGTCTTCAGGGTCACCAGGGTTTAAGTGGCATGAGGAAAGATCAGCTGAGGACTTTGATATTTGGTTTAGAAGGGAGAGACCTGGGTGGAGAGGCGACTGGGGGCCCCGGTCCCCAGCCCCCCTCCACTCTACCCCCATATCAAACTACAGGGTGCCTGAATTTAGTACATACCCCCAAGTTGATGGTCAATGGCAGCGTGGAATTCAATCACAGGGACCCTCTCATTAAATGCACCTTCCCCTCCTCAAGGGTTGACTCCAGATTTGTTGTTTCGGCTTGAGATGGCCAAGGTTGAGGCTACCGAAAGACAGGCTAGAGCTCAGGTTGAGGCTGCCGAGAGACAGGCTAGTGTGCAGGCTGAGGCTGCAGAGAGAACAGCTATACAAGAGGCTGAACTGCAGGCAGAGTCTACTAGGTATCGGGCTGACAGGCAGCTGGAGAGATCTCGAGTGGAGGTAACAGGGCGAAGTATTGGGAGAGGTAACAGACATCGGGACCAATCATTGTCGCACCTGCTTAAACTAGTTCCTGTGTTCGATGATTTTTTTTTTTTTTTTTTTTTTCTATATTCCAACTTACTTCCTCTCGGGCATAGGCTGAGAGCCTTAACATTCACCGCTTTACAATGAACAGTGAAGCCCGTGAGGTCTTGTTCCAGTCTAGGGAGTGAGACATGTGAAGCACGTTGAGTACAACGAGCACCTGCCATCTTGCCTTCACATGAGGCACGGTGCTCACTCATGGCCCGAAACGACCCCATCTCTGAAGCCATCTCGTTCCCGTGCTTCACTGTCTCACCCTCTACACTCGGACTCTCACACTTACACACACACAACGCCACCTGTTGAGCAGATAACTCACCAGGCATTGCACCCCTATAGCATATTTTGAATATGGGAATATTCATACAGTGCTATTTAATCAGGGAACAATGAGGGTATTTTATTGACGTTTCGGTGGGCTTTGTGGTAATGCACTGATACTAGGTACAGCACAAATTCCATCCCAATAATATCTTCCCATTGATACATCGGGATTTGAACCCGGGACCTTTGGATTACCAGGCCAGTGGCAAGACCACTCCACCACACCTCCCCTATTAGGTGTGACTGAGTTTTTTATGCGATTTGAGAAGAAGTGTCAGGAACACCAGTGGCCTCAGGAAAAGTGGGCAGCATTAGTTTCATCAAGACTCCTAGGAAAGGGGCTAAAAGCGTATGATGCACTACCTTTAGAGTCCTGTGTAGTTTATGATGAGCTAAAGAAGGCTGTGCTACGGGCCTATGAGTTACAACCAGAAACTTACCGCTTGAAGTTTCGGGGTGTTACTAAGGGCAAGGATAGTACCTTCCTAGAACACGCCCGGGACTTGTCTGATGCACTACGACATTGGCTGCGTTCTGAGAGGGCAGCTACTTTTGAGGAGTTGAGTTAGCTGGTTCTCTTGGAGCAGTTCTTTAAGTGCACAGGCGGGGACTTAACATTAAATATAAAGGAAACAAATCCTAGAACTCTCCAGGAGGCAGCAGAAATGGCTGACCTCCGACTGTCATTAATTCGAGGGTGCGGAGCAGCAGCTAGGAGTGAGTCGGGTGCAAAGGATCGTACCCCTCCCACTCCCAAGAATTTTGACACGCATAAATACACAAAACCATCTAGCACTGACAATAAAACTGAACATAAACCAAATACCATCCCGTATAAGAAGTCTAATGGTACCTCCCACTCCCAAGGGAAACCAAAGAGTAAAGAGTGCTTTGCATGTCACAAGGAGGGTCACTTTGCAAATGCTTGTCCGAACAAGCCACCAAACAAGGTTGTGTCATTGGCCCGCAGCATAGGGGTGTCGCCTATATCTTCTGAGTTTGCCAAGGGTAGTTCGTCAGAGGGTGGGGCACAGCCTGTGTTCAAGAGTTCGGAAGGCTCGAACCCTGTCCGCGACGTCTTTGGGGGTCATAGAGGGCATGGTTTTGTGAGGTGGGCTGGCGAAAGGCGAGGAGTTAAGCTATTGCGTGATATGGGGGCTTCTCAGACCTTGTTAAAGAACTTTACTGGTAGGCCGATTAACGCTGCTCGGGTGATGGTAGTTCAGGGGATCAATGCTACAAAGTCCTACCCGCTGGTGCGGATGGAGCTGGAGGTGGGTGGTGTGGCGAAGGAGCTGGATGTAGGAATTGTAGAGAACTTGCCTGTTGGGGGCGTCGACCTCCTCCTCGGCAACGACTTTGCGGGGCCTGCTTCTAACGTTTCACCCTTGGTCGTTGCCGAGAAGGCGGCCGACGTTAGTAGCGAGGAACAGGAGTGGGTTGAGAAGTGTAGCGTACAAACCATGGCGTGTGTTGTGACGCGTTCTCAGACATCCGGAGCCTTGCAGCCACCACCTCAGTCTATCAAACCGCGGAGGAAAGGTCACAAGAAAACGGGAAGTGTTGGGCAATTGGAGAGTTTTGAGCCGGCAGTGTTTCTTGGCGACTCATTATTGGCACCTATGTAGAGTCTGGAGAGGCCCCGGGGCCTGTCACCGCTAGTGCAGGTGCAGGGCAGGAAGAGACTCTGCGACAGCATCGTTATACGCAGCGTGAGGAAAGGATGACTCAGCGGGACATTGGAGGTGGAAATAAATTATTTAAGATGAACTTGGATAATCTCGCACCTGCTGATATATGTTCCTTGCAGCTGGAAGATCCTGAAGTCAGGGCGTGTGGTAATAGTGCTGTCGAACTGGAGAGCGATGGGGATACGCAGCCTGGTGATTTTTCTTGTCCGAGGGGATCTGTATCGGAGACATCAGGATCCCAAGAAAAAGTGGGATGGCGGGTCAGGATTATTGGACCAGTTAGTAGTACCGAGGGTGTGCCGTGAGAGCTTATTGAGATTAGTTCATGATGTGCCTTTGGCAGGGCACCTGGGGCACGTAAGACGGAGGCAGCTCTGAGCAAGCTTTTCTGGTGGCCTGGGTTAAAGGAGAGTGTCGTGTCATGGGTGTCACAGTGTCACACTTGTCAAAAGTGGTTGGGAAACCCAATCAGGTCATCCCGAGAGCCCCGTTACAACCCATCCCTGTCATTGGGCCGCCCTTCAGCAAAGTAGTTATCGATATGGTTGGCCCATTGCCCCCCACTAGTGCCGGCAATACATTTTTACTAACTGTAATGGATGTAGCAACACGGTATCCAGATGCTTACCCCATGCGCAATGGGATGGCTAAGACTGTTGTCAAAAACCTACTTGTCTATTTCTCTCGTTATGGCTACCCTCAGGAGATCCAGTCTGATCAGGGATCCAATTTTACTTCTGCTCTGTTAAGCAGACCATGCAGCAACATGGGATAGTGTCTGTGGTGTCATCTGCCTACCATCCCGAGAGTCAGGGAGTTTTGGAAAGGTGGCACTCTACTCTCAAGAGTATGTTGCGGTGTTATTGCATGGAAAATGGGAAGGACTGGGATCTAGGTCTCCCATAGGTTTTATTTGCTGCGAGAGAAGTACCTGGGGAGAGCTTGGGATTTTAGCCCGAACAAGTTGGTTTTGGACACAGGGTCAGGGGGCCCCTCCACATAGTCAAGGAGATCTGGGAGGGAGTCACAAAGCCATGCTCGCTTCTAAAGTATGTTGTTGAAAGCCGTGAGAGAATGCTATAGGGCCTGGAGGTAGCAGGTCGGAACCTTAAGAGTTCACAAGCTCAGATGAAGGACAGATACGACCAGAAGGTGAAGCTGAGGGAGTTTGAGTAGATCAGGAGGTACTGATACTACTGCCTCTGGTGGGACACCCCTTGTCTGCCAAGTATTCTGGTCCGTATCGAATTGTAAGGAAGGTTTCTGATCGACTATTTAGTAGCTACTCCTGATCGTAAGAAAAAGAACCAACTTTGCCATGTAAATCTGATGAAAGAGTATGTGAGGCGCCCCTCCAAGCCTCTCACTGTCCCGGTGTTGATCTGCAGCGATCGTGGTGGAGAAGGAGGAAGGGACAGTCAAGCTGGGGGGAGGATAATTGGGATAGTCATGTTTCCGCGGATCAGTGGACAAGTGGACAAGTAGACAAGTGGCTCACGAGTTGATATTGCACCTGCCTGAGCAACAGCGTGTAGCTGTGCAGCAGTTGTTTGATTCAAACCCAGCTGTTTTCGCGGAGCATCCTGGCCTCACTACTCAAGCGGTGCACGATGTCGATGTTGGGGACCACCCACCCTTTAAATCAGTGCCATACCGTGTTCCCCCTATTAAATTACCAGCACTTAGGCAAGAGCTGGATTATATGCTGAAACGTGGGCTGATTTCTGAGGGTGCAGTAAGGTTGGACTTCCCCAGTCACACTGCAGCCCAAACCAGATGGCAAGGTGCGGTTTTGTATAGATTTCCGCAGGTTGAATGGTTTAACCCCCCACAATGCCTACCCTCTCCCTCGTGTGGACGACAGTGTGGATAAGATAGGAAAAGCCAAGTTCCTCACTAAGATAGACCTTGTTAAGGGTTATTGGCAAGTGCCCTTGTCTGAGCGAGCGCGAGAGGTGTGTGGGTTTTGTGGTGGACGGTGCCACAATATCATTGCCATGTTATGCCATACGGGCTGAAAAATGCCCTGCAACGTTTCATAAATAAATTAATGAACGACATTGTAGCCGACATTCCCAACTGTACAGTGTACCTAGATGTCATAATATACGACGATGATTTTAACAGTCACTGTGCTCACATCGGACAGCTTTTAATAAACTGAATGAAGCAGATTTGGTGGTAAACCTGGGTAAGTGCGATTTTGTCAAAGCCACAGTTTTGTACCTGGGGTTCGAGGTGGGGATGGGTCAGGTGTGTCCTCCACAGACAAAGATCAAAGCCATCGATCAGTTACCCCAGCCTACGACTAAGAAACAAATCATGCGGTTTCTAGGTATGATAGGCTATTATCGTCGCTTCATCAAAGGCTATTCGACTGTACTTGCACCTTTAACCGACTTATTATCTAAGGACAAGAAGTTCCGGTGGTCTCCTGAGTGTGCAGAGGCGTTTTCCTTGGTGAAACACCTGTTATGTACCCACCCCATTCTCAGGGCCCCGGACTTCATCAGACCTTTTCAGCTGGCGACTGATGCCAGTGGCGTAGGGGCTGGGGCTGTCTTGTTACAGACAGATGATGAAGGTATCGAACATCCAGTGAGTTTTTACAGTAAAAAATTCAGTAGTGCACAAAGGAATTACTATCTATCTATCTATCTATTGCCTGACGCCGTGATCCCCGAAGGGGTGGCCACGAACGAACCGCCCCCATGCACCTCTGTCCCCAGTCAGTCGACGCCCCTCCCCCCAACCAGCACCGCCTTCATTCATGTAGTTCCTCACTCCATCCTTCCACCTCATATTCGGTCTACCTCTCCCCCTCTGTCCCTCCACCTCGCTCTCGTACACCCTCTTAGTCATTCTCTCGCTTTCCATACGTTCCATATGGCCGAACCATCTCAAGTTGTTCCTTTTCACACTTTCCAGCACATCTACCTCCACACCACACCTCCTTCTTACTTCCTCATTAGTCTGTCTATCCCTCCATGTAATTCCGCACGCACTCCTTAAGTAATTCATTTCCACTGCTCTCACTCTTGGTCTGAGTCTCTCAACCAACGTCCATGCTTCGCTTCCGTAAGTCAGTGTCGGGATTACCACACTGTCATGCAAGGACTTCTTCACTTCCATACTGACCACCCTATTTCTTGTTACTGCTTTTAGCGTTCCTACAACCCTCTTCCCCTGTTGTACCCTCTCCCGCACCTCTTCATCCATAGTCCCATCTTTACTCAACACACTGCCCAGATACTTAAAAGAGTTGACGATCTCCATAGCCTGACCGTTCAGCTTCACCTCACACTCTGTGACTTCACCCCTTTCGAAGACCATAACCTTGCTCTTCCCCGTATTTACCTTCAAATTCCGTTTTTCGCACACTGTTCCAAACTCATTTACCAGACCCTGCAACTCCCATTCATTATCACTCATCAGAACTGTATCATCCGCAAACAGCAGTATAGGTAGCTTCCACTCAATTCCCTCCCTTTTCAGCGATACACCAACATCCACTGCTCTTGATAGTATTTCTTTCATAACTCCATCCATATATACAGTAAACAACCACGGGGACATCACACACCCCTGTTTCAAACCAACATTCAGGTCAAAGAACTCGCTCTGCTCATTCTCCACACGTACTGCCGCCTTTGCGCCCTCATACATGCTCTTCACTGCTTTCAGCAACTTGCCCTCTACTCCGTATATTCTAAGTACTTTCCACAAACCTTCTCTATCCACTCTGTCATATGCCTTCTCCAAGTCCATAAAGGAATTACTCTGTAATTGAAAAAGAACTCTTGGCGATAGTGCTGGCGCTCAGGCACTTCGATGTATATGTTCCTGCTTTCGGACCAGTCGTAGTGGTTTATACCGATCATCACCCTCTAAAATTCTTGAATCAGTTTCATAACTGGAATATGAGGCTGACCAGGTGGTCACTCATGCTTCAGGAGTATAATCTGGACATACGCCATATTGCCGGTTCTGATAACGTGATAGCGGATTGTCTATCAAGGGTGGATGATATTGGTTAGACTGCCACAGGATTGAGGGTTGAGTGTGGAGGAAAATAGGCTGTCACTGTAGTTCAGCCGAAATTTAAAAAAAAAAAAAAAAGCAAAAACCTTATAAAAACTCTTTATTTTTTATAACTTGTAGAATTTTGTATAAGATCTTGTAGCAGTATCTAAGTTGAATGTTTTCACTTATTGTCGCTAAGTTAGTTGAACTTGCTCGGTGGAGCGCAACAGTCTTAATTTGTTTTTATATATAGTGCCTTGTGTCGCAACAGTGTGTGGTACTATGAGAAGCTTTCTGTTAGATATGAAGAACTTAGTCAAGGGTCTTATATCTTGGGGGAGGTGTGACGCTTCTGCATAGTAGCCACGTGCGGGCATGCGCGCGCATCGGCTGCCCAGCCGTTTAGAAACCGGCTGGTGGCAGCCGGTCGGCAGGCTTTTCCTACGTTCCTACGACAACGTAACTAATGTCTGGGATATTCTTATGTTGTTTCACAGCTTGAAGCTGCCCTTATTCTTAACCAACGCATCTTAGTATATTTTATTCTCGATAGTTGATTATTTCATTATAATATACAAGATGTAAGTCTAGTGAGGGCTGGAGGAGACGAGCGGGAGAGAAAGACTGGCTTGGGACGTTGCTTCGCTTGCCAGCTTGGGACGAGCCTGAAGCGTTGCCATATGCATTTGATTGCAACGTTAGGCTTAGTTTCGACTCCCGCACAGGGTAGAGGATTTTGACCAGGCAACAGTGTTGAGTGTTGCCAAGCCTGGGATGTATTTTGTATGCCTAGGGTGGGGTCCAGACAGATTCAAGACTCAGAGCTCACCTCACTGTCGTACCCTTCGGACCCCCTTGATATCTATCCCTCTCAACCCCACTTAGAAACTTTCTCTCTTACTTTGTATACCTTCCTTCCACTACTTCACCAATCTATTTAATTATCCCATCCCCTTGATAGACCTTATATCTATTATTGTATTAACGACGAGCTCTCAGATAACTATATTCAAAATATATATTCAAAATATATTGAATATATAATATGCTATAGGGGTGCAATGCCTGGTGAGTTATCTGCTCAACAGGTGGCGTTGTGTGTGTGTAAGTGTGAGAGTCCGAGTGTAGGTGGTGAGACAGTGAAGCACGGGAACGAGGTGGCTTCAGAGATGGAGTCGTTTCGGGCCATGAGTGAGCACCGTGCCTCATGTGAAGGCAAGATGGCAGGTGCTCGTTGTACTCTACGTGCTTCACATGTCTCACTCCCTAGACTGGAACAAGACCTCACAGGCTTCACTGTTCATTGTAAAGCGGTGAATGTTAAGGCTCTCAGCCTATGCCCGAGAGGAAGTAAGTTGGAATATAGAAAAAAAAAAAAAAAAAAAAAAAAAAAAAAAAAAAAATAGATAGGATTTTGGGCCTTATGCAGAGATATAATTGTTAAGCTTTTTTGTTGTCTCATATTTGGTAGTTTCATGCTTGCTAGTGTGTTCTTGTGTCAGGTTAGCAGGGGCTAGACCGGAGAGGAGGCTTTTTGCGATCCTTTAAGTAAAGTCTGCTGGTGCGAGTCCCGTGGACCCGCACGACTTTACTAGGATACCCGTGGGAGCCTGGGGGCATTTTCTTGTCTGTGTCCCTGTGTGTCTAGTGTTGTGTTGTGTGAGGGCCCTTGCCTAGTCCACTCAGCACTGCGCTAGCACGTCTTGCTTTTGTTTTAGGGTCGCCAGGAGAGTCAGACACTTGCGATCTGAGTCTCTCAAGAGAGCACCCTTTCAATTAGAGTAATTTGGCGCACACACTTGGGAACGTCCCTAGGCTAGAGCAGGTGGCTCAGCCCGGGTATCCGAAGCCTATATCCTTCCGGCTAGACCTCTGCCACCTGGCAGATTAACAGCTAGGGGTTTATCATCTCTGCATGCTTCTTATTGTGCCATAGTTTACCATTTTTGTGAGCATTTTGAGTCAGGGTGTGGCTTAGAGACTCTGTCGGAGCAGGCTTGCCTGACTAAGAGTGAGAAGCACACCTGTATGTGTTTATGTTGCGAGTTGCTGCCTTTATTTAATTATACCTATGCCATTATACACTGTATGTCCTATCACTAGTATTTATTCCTGCTTATGAGTTAAGAGTTCTCTAAATCCGTAACTTACTTTCTTTGCTAAGCATCAGATCCTACAGTAGCCGCATGCAGTTTAGAAACCCGCATCTTGTCTACCTGTACGATGTTTTGAGGACTGTTTGCTTTCACCTTCTTTCACGCAGGGGTGATTAGTTGTATTAATTAACGTAACGTTAAGTGTACTTTCTTCTAGTTTGTTATTAAATTGTTTCTGCAATTTAATTCCGTTATCTATCTTTTCCTTGAAGCTTTAAGTCAACTTAATTGTGTGATCTTTTATATAGCCTGCTTGACTATCAGCAGTCTATAGTGCGTGCACCCTGTAACCGAGTCATAGGATACCTCGTTGTCCAGGCAGGACTCTTGACGGTTTAGGGTGGTTTGTTGCCTGGGTTTATAGATAAGGGTTGGATCTAGCGTTTTCCGTTGTTGCTTGTTGCCGCATACCTAGTCCAATAGAAAGAGCCCAGTGTTTATATATCCCAGGACGTAACACGTCACTGTGGGGAAAATGTATGTGTAGCTAGCCCTGACAATGCTTATGCCCCACATAAAACAAAACATGTTCTCCAGGAATACTAGATCATTGATGACCTGATCTCCAGATTTTCCACGCCTTCATTCGGCAAATACATGGCTAGGGAGCGCTACATGGACATCCTGTGGTACCTGCATTTTGCCAACAACCTGGGGGCAGCACCAAATGACAGGCTGTGGAAGGTACAGCCGATCCTGGAGATGATCTGTAGCAAGAGGAGACTATACTTCCGGCCGTATCAAAAGGTAGTGATCAACAAAGTTGCAAATTTTTTCAGGGGTAGAGTCTCTTTTATTCAGTAAATCCCGAGTAAGAGGCATTGTTTTGGCATACCATTCTTTGTCATATGTGACTGCCAAACAGGTGATGTGCTGGATTTCCTGGTGTACATTGGTACAGATGTGGACATCCCTGCCCAAGAGCCCATACCCCCACGGATTTCTTGGTGAAGGTTCTGATGGATTTCTACTTCCAGAACAACCACATCTTGTACACCAACAATTATTACCCACCTCCAGTCCTAAACGAGTACCTCCTGCAACAGAAGATTGGATCATGTAGCACAGTTCGTGCCAATCATAAGCACTGACCAGTATTCCCTGCCAG
The DNA here is from genome assembly GCA_037953745.1 of Lithodes maja. Taxonomy (NCBI): domain Eukaryota; kingdom Metazoa; phylum Arthropoda; class Malacostraca; order Decapoda; family Lithodidae; genus Lithodes; species Lithodes maja. The sequence goes on along the minus strand of JBAKBP010020699.1, from coordinate 13,121 downwards.
GACCAGGAAGGGCGAGATCTTCCCTCAGAAGTCGGGGAAAATGCTGGTTATACAATGGCATAATAAACTGAAGGTCAACATGCTGACCACCGTCCACAAGGGTGCCATGTAAGATTCCGACAAGAAAGAACGTGGCTCAGGTAATGTCGTGTACAAGCCTGATGCCGTAATCGACTATAACATCAACATGCGACTTTTTGATAAGAGTGACATGATGATTGGGGCCATCGACTGTCTACGGCAGAGCTGCAAATGGTACAACAAGTTTTTCCTACACCTCCTGGATATGGTTGTCCGTTTTAATGAACTCCTATATCAGTGGTAATGAATATTCTCCAAATTCGATCTTAGCAATATTTTTCCCGGTAGAAATGTCATTCTACTGGGGCCAAATTTCCCAGCTATAATTCATGTCGACCATAGGTCGGAGGGGGTAGTGGGTGGGGAGAGCTTTTTCTTTGTTATCCTTACCTTCCATTAGTAACACATTTTGTTAGAATTAAAACTGGGCTGCCAAGTAGGGAACACAAGGTATGTTCAGTCTGTGTATCTATATAACTCTACAGGTGAGTCACCAAGAACACCACATCTATGTGGGAGTTTGAGAAGCAACTGGTGAAGGAGTTACCGACGACATATGGAAAAGTACTGGCTGCAGTTCCACAGAGGCATCTTCCCGATCGTCAAATTGACAGGCTAGATTCTAGCCGCTAGAATGTCTTTTGAATAGAAATATAATTGAAATTGCTAACCGACTGTCTCGCCACTCCTTCCACCGTAATGTAAGGCTAGATGTAAATCTCGTATTGGTGACTTATATAAGGATGCTAGAAAAAATGGAAAGGTAACAAGCGACAAAGAACAGGCAGATATACTTTCAGAACAATTTCCAGGGGGTCTTCATCAAAGAACCGAATGGAGATTCACTGCCCGCTACCACAAGAGAGGTGCCGAGGTTTGACCACATGGAAATCACAAATGATAAAATAAGGAAGGTGCTACAAAAGCTCAAGAGAAACAAATCACCTGAACCAGATGGGATATACCCTAGGATAACCAAAGACTTGATGGAAGAATTGCTGGAACCTCTAAGGATACTGTACAGTAGCTCATTACAGGAGGGTGTGGTACCAGAGGACCAGAAAATTGCTCATGGCACCGCCATTTTTAAGAAAGTGAATTAATGCGATCCAGGAACTACTGACCAGTCAGCCTGACAAGTGTGTTGCAAAGTGATGGAGTCACAGTTGAGGGAGGAAATCATTTCGCATATGAAAGAGAACAAGCTATTCAGTAATAAGCAGTTTGGCTTCATTTCTGGCAGATCAACAGTGCTGCAGCTCATCAAGGTGTTCGACACATGGACCGAAGCTATTATTGATAGGCTGGCTGTGGATGTGGTCTACCTGGATTTCATGAAGGCGTTTGACAGGGTACCTCACAAACGACTGCTAGAAAAGGTGTCCAGCTACATGATCAGAGGTAAAGCACTGCAATGGATCCAGAGCTTCTGGACGGGTCGTACACAGAGGGTGATGGTGAATGGCGAGGCATCAGACTGGAGGAACGTATCAAGTGGCGTCCTTCAGGGCTCCGTGTTGGGTCCCCTGCTCTTTGTCATGTTTATCAATGACTTACCAGAAGCAGTATGCCATGGCAGTGAGGTGTTTCTGTATGCAGATGACACCAAGGTTTTTAGGAAAATACAGAGCATGGAGGACTGTACCAGGCTGCAGGAGGACTTGGATGAGCTCAGAGGATGGACGGAAAAGTGGCTCTTAAATTTTCACCCAGAGAAGACCAGGTACATGAGAGTAGGAAGGACCCATGTTGAGGACAAGGGGTATAATATATACACTGACATCGAGAGAGCTGGAACAGAAAAGGATATTTAGTGGGGCAGATAACAGATTTTGTTTACACCAAATCTGGCATGGTGGTTCCCAAGGGTCTACTTAGCAAATCTACCTGACGTGCCATTCAAAAATCAAAGATGGCGGCCATTTTTCAAGATGGACACCGAATGCGTCTGCCGAAAATGGTTTTGCTCATAGAAATGCATATACTTGATGGATTTGAATGATCTTGGTGTCGATTTCTATGTTTTCTTGCATGCTGATTCAAATGTTTCTACTTTAAAAAAATTCAAGTGAATAACTTCACACTTTTTGGCTATTTAGATCAGTCTTGTTCTGCATTTTCGCTTGCCTGATGATTGTTTTGCTATTTTTTACTATGTGCATGACATGGTAATTTCTAAATGTATAGAGCAGTATTTTTATTTAGTGCATCCTCACTACTTACCTAACTCTCATCGATGGCTCCAAGAAGTTGCTAGTGCACGGCAACGGCCACACCCTGGTAAACAGTGTTGGCTCACGGGCTAAACTAGGTGAAGGTAACACGCAGAGGGTCTCTGTGTGTGAGGGAGTATGCCATGCTCCAGATGCAAAGTGCATGAAGTCAACAAACCAGACCTGATTTGTCCAAGAACCCATTTTTCTAAAGGAGTGATTGCCAGCACTGGTGACAATTACTGCTGTGAAACTCGGCATGGGGTTCAATGTCAGCTAAGGAGGAGTGCATCTCATACTTAGTGTCCCAAATGTTGCTTAACCTACCCCACGGACCTGTTAAGCAACCGCATCTGAATTGACAGGAGGTGCCAGCGCGGGAGAGCCGAGCCAAGGATAATGGGGTTTCAAAGTTATCTGGATGGTGTACAGATCGCACAGGACTTAAATTACATTGGATGAACGATCGGGCTAGGTGTAGGGCAGACATGCATGAACCTAGTTGTATCCCATACAGGAAAGTGCCCATGATACAGGGTGGTAAAAGGATAAACCCTCGGCCCTGGTCATCAGAATGGCTTCAAACACCAAATGTGAGACTGCATCATGGCAGACCAACTGGACCAAGTGTTGCCTCTGTCAAACAGAGAAGAGCGAATGCCTATCATCTCCACTTGCAAATCCTGCCAGAAGGGTAGAGGATGGATACAGCCTCTTAGGGAGGAATATGCCTCTATTTCATGCAGTGAATGCGCTACCGATCAAGATGGACCCACGAAGGCTTGATGATGGCAGTGGGATAGAGGCAACCTTGAGGAAAAATCAAGCACAGTACCATGCTAGTTGCAGGCTTCCGTTCAGCAACACGTTACAAAGGGCAGAAAAGAGATCGTCTCCTGCAACAGATGAGAACAGCAGCAGCGGCAGCAGCAAAATACCACAGAGAATGTCAGACCCCAAATGGATAGAATGTTTCATATGTGAGGAGGAGGAGATCTGGATGACTTTAGACAAGCTATGACCATGAAACTGAACAAGAGAGTCAACAAGTGTGCAAAGACTCTCAATGATGGAAAGCTGTTTGCCAAACTGAGTGCTGGATATGTGGTGGCGCAGGAACTGAAGTACCACAGTGCATGCTTGGCTGGTCTCTACAACCGAGAACGAGCTTACCTGCGTGCTGAAGAGCTGTGGGAAGCAGAAAACTCTAAGGTAGGAAAGAGGGAAGCATATCCAATTGCCTTCTCTGAACTGGTAACCTACAATCATCATCGAGACAAAATCTGCAAGTGAGAGTTCAGCTCCATCAGTCTTCCGACTTGCCGACCTATGTATGCTCTACAGGCAGAGGCTGGAGCAGCTTGGCATCGACAGTCCTGATGTTCATGCTACCCGACTGAAGGACCAGCTGCTTCAACACATCCCTGATCTACAAGCTGAACATCATGGACGTGATGTCCTACTGGCCTTTAAGAAGGATGTAGGGTCAATTCTTGCACAAGCAAGCAAATATGGAGAAGCCGTTCATCTTGCAAATGCTGCTGAGATGATAAGACGTGAAATGCTTCAACACAAATCACAGTGGAATGGCACATTCCATGATGGGTGCCTAGAAGATGCTGTACCGTCATCACTGCTTCAGTTTGTTTGCATGATTGAGCATGGAGCAGACATCAAGTCACAACTCCAACATGGAGCCTCAAAGTCTGACCTTGCTATGGCTCAGCTCTTACAGTACAACTGTTTTGCCAAATACAAGGCCGGATCTCACGTCCACAGACATTCCAAGGACCGGGAGACACCATTTGTTGTGTACATGGGCATGTCTGTGTTTGCCAAAATAAGGAAGAGGCAGCTCATAGACATGCTCCATGACAATGGACTCAGCATCACCTATGATAAGAGTCTTAGAAATCTCAGCCCAGCTTGGAGAAGCTGTTGTAGCTCAGTACGTGGATGATGGAGTTGTCTGTCCACCATTGTTGAGGAAGCAGGTGTTCACAACGTCCGCGGTGGACAACATTGACCACAACCCAACAGCGACTACAGCTCAAACTTCCTTCCATGGTACCAGTATGCCTCTGTTCCAACACCCAAGCCCTGAACATCCTGGTGAGGAACGAGAGCCAGTGAAGCTCAGTGGAGATAACAGGGTGAAGAAAGTTCCTGAGCTTCCTGAAGCATTCACCAATGTTAAACCAGTGTACCTTACTAAGAAGCCCAAACCTTCAGCTGTGCCAAGCCAATTATACCAAGCATTACACTCAATCCAGTCACACCTGAAGGAAAAGTACAGGTGGCTAGAAGAGGTGTCTGTCACTGAGAGTGTGGGTGATGCTCTCAGTATCACATGGGCAGCCCACCATGCAGCACAGAAGAGGAGCCAGCCTTTTGAAGTGAGCATGACATCACTGTTGCCTTTGATATGAGACCAGGCTCACTCTGTTGCAACCATCAAACATGCCATGGGGAAGATTCGAGATACAGTGGCATTCCTCAACCCAGGGCAGACCCCGGTCATAGCTGCTGACCAACCACTGTTTGCACTAGCAAAACAAATCTAGTGGCAGTGGCCTGAGTATGGAAAGGACAAATTTGTTATCATGTTTGGGGGACTTCACATAGAGAAGGCTGCGCTTGGTTCCCTTGGAACACTACTGGAACACAGTGGCTGGACCAGTGCTATTGCTGAAGCAGGAGTGGCCTCATCTGGTACAGCCGAGTCATTCCGGACTGTGTCAAGTATCACCAGGACAAGATTGGCCCACCAGATCACAGCATGCAGCCTGTATAAACTGAAGAAAGAAGCCTACCAAGACTACTGCTCTGAGGAGTCCGGCAGACCAACACTGACCTTTGAAGACTGGTGTGATCAGCGGAGACCTCAGAGTCCACAGTTCCAGTTCTGGGATCTGGTTTTGGACATGGTGCTGGTCGTGCCCCTGTTGATACCCTCCTTCAGGGAAGGAAACTTCGACCTGTACCGTAAAGCACTCCCAGAACTGATGCCCTACTTCTTCGCGAATAACAATGTCAATTATGCTCGGTGGCTTCCAGTTCTCTTCAGAGACATGATGTCTCTGAGAAGCAGCATCAAGACGTAGCCAGAGAGTTTCACAAAGGAAACTTTGTTGTCCACAAGTCCAGAAGAGACTTTTCTGCCATGGCCATTGACCAAGCCCATGAACAGAACAACGCAGCCATCAAGGGTGATGGAGGAGCCATTGGACTAACAGAGGACCCAGGGGCACTTCGGAGATGGATGGTGGCTGGACCTGAAGTGAGCCATCTAGTATCTGTATATGAGGCCATTTCTAGTGTGAAAGACGCAACCATCAGCACCAAACACCATGAACAGACCTTAAGTGACCAGACATCTTTCCTTGAGAGGTTGGAGGCACTGTTCAGAGTGATAAAAGAGATGGGCAACCCTTTCTAAGAAGAGTCCGCTGATTTGCTGGTGCTGGACACAAAGAACATTGCAGATCCAGCACTAGCTGAACTGGTTGGTAGTCATCACGAGAGAGGCAAGGAGAAGTTCCAGTCATTTATGGAGGCCTTGGAGAACGAAGAAGAATGCACATTCTATAAGCCAATCAAGAAGAACAAGGCTTCTTTCTTCAAGCACGAGCAGGCAGCCAGCAGCTCCAAGGAGAAAGTGCTTATAGATGACTGTCACTTGTTCTCCCGGCTGTTCATCTCCTGCCAAAACAGACAGTGTGACTTGCAAGAATTCTTCAAGCATGAGAACCAGTCAGCACCTGCATCTCTCAGTGACAATGGCAGGCTTCGTATGTGCCAGAAGTCACAGCTAACTGAAATTCTTCAGGCACTGGTGACATTGCCTGACAGCGAACTAGAGGGAGACACCATCATCATTGATGGATCAGCGCTCTTCAATTCCCTGCTTCCACGCAGCCCAAAGACTTTCGATGACTATGCAAAAGAAGACATCCTTCCAAAAGTGGAATCCTTTGGCACCAAATTCAAGCGAGTCGATGTCATCTTTGATGTGTACAAGAAGTCTAGTCTGAAATCTGAAACCAGGTCAAAAAGAGGTCAGGGGATCAGAAGAAGAGTGACTGGAACCAGCAAGACCCCAACAAACTGGAGAAGCTTTCTGCGGGATGACAACAACAAAACTGAGCTCTTCCATTTTCTCGCAGAGAAAATATGTCAGGCTGAAACCACAAGTATGGTCATCGTGACAAAAGGAGAAGATGTCATCAGCAACAAAAACAAATCCCTCGATGCTGTGGCCCCATGCTGTCATGAAGAAGCTGATACCCGTATATTTGTACATGGCAGAGATGCAACTGCAGAGGGTAGCAAGTCACTTGTCATCAAAGCCAATGACACTGACGTGCTCGTCATAGCAGTGTCTAAGCTGCCATCCCTGCAGAGGCTTGGTCTTCAAAAAATGTGGATTGCTTTTGGGCAGGGAGCCAATGCTCGATGGATACCAGTCCATGAGGTAGTTTCTGCAATAGGACCTGAGAAAGCCAGTGGGATCCTGTATTTCCATGCATTCACGGGCGGTGACGCGGTCTCGTCTTTCCATGGGAAGGGAAAGAAATCTGCATGGCTGACTTGGGAAGTCTGTGATGAGGTTTCTGAAACCTTTACAAAACTCAGCAACTGCCCAACAGAGGTTTCGGAGGATGACCTGCAGAAGCTGGAGAACTTTGTTGTCCTCATGTATGACAGATCAAGTGCAGCCACCGGTGTTGACGAGGCAAGGCTGAATCTCTTTGCCCGTAAGCAGAGGTCCTATGATGCGATCCCACCAACCAGTGCAGCCCTCATGGAACACGCAAAACGTGCTGCTTACCAGGCTGGTATCATATAGGGTCAAGCAACAGTAACCAATCCAGAAGTCGTCAGTCCTGCCGACTGGGGATGGAATTGGAAAGGAGACATATGGCAGATCTGTTGGACAACGCTTCCACCTATTGCAGCCAGCTGTCGGGAACTGACCCAGTGTTCCTGCAAGAAAGGCTGCAACCGGAGATGCAAATGCTTTCGTTCAGGGCTCGCCTGCACTGCACTCTGCAGCTGTGTATGTCAGCTGTACATATACATATGTATATTTAATGTTTATATTGTGTATATAAAGTATTAGGAGTATTATTTGATGTGTTATGTTGTTATTTTATATAAAGTGTTAATTTTCTACCATTTACAGTATCTAGGGTTCGATCCCCCACGAGGACCACATCGATTTAATTTCGTTGATTTATTTGACTAAATATATATTTGGTTGGTGGGTTAGAGAAGTTTAAAAACAAATAAAACAAATAAAATAAAAAAATGATAGTGAAAGTCAAAAATATAGATTCAGCATGCAAGAAAACATAGAAATCGACACCAAGATCATTCAAATCCATCAAGTACATGCATATCTATGAGCAAAACCATTTTCGACAGACGCATTCGGCGTCCATCTTGAAAAATGGCCGCCATCTTGGATTTTTGAATGGCACGTCAGGCAGATTTGCTAAGTAGACCCTTGGGAACCACCATGCCAAATTTGGTGCTTGTATCACATTTGCACAAATTTTCTATTATCTACCCAACTAATTGGGGTGGCCATTGATGAAAAGCTCGCATTTTCCTAGACCAGGAACCCGGGGGGTTCTGGTTAGCTGGAAAGGTAACCAATTTTCTTTCCCACCATATTATCACCTATCAATGCTAATGTATGGAACTGGATGACTGGCAGGCTTGCTGTGGTGGATGTGGCCAGGAAAGTGGATTATATCCACTCCAAAAATGATTTAGATCAGCTTTGCACAGTAACCCATTCTAAATAACTGTAATGGACATGCCATAACCCAATGTATGAAACGTGGTTGATGGCAGTCATTTTCATTGGTGGGTTGCGCCTGCCAGCCACCATTAACCTAAGAAGTAAGCACCGTATGTAGTGAACACCATGCCCTGGTGCAGACCTATTTCACTGTTTCCATCACTAAAATAGTTATTTTACCATAAATATCATTAATACTTACTCATATGCACCTATTTTACATTTAATATGAAGATATTAACATGTTACAACAATAAAACTAGTGGAAACGGTGTTTGGCTGGTCAAAATAACCAAATGAGAGCGAGAGTTTCATTCATCAAGTGTGAGCCAGCCTGGCCTACATCCACCCCTCACGATGCCTGGAGAGACACTGACGTCTCTCTCCTTATCTCTCGCTCTTTCTCACGCTTGGTAACACATTATGACCACACCCTGCTAGCAACTTGCTATTGTTAGCACGAAAATAGACCACAGAATAAGGGAATAACAGGGAAAATAGATGATAATTGAAGGGGGGGGGGGCGGAAGGAAGGGATGTGGAGGAGTGATATGTAGCATGGCCAAGGGGCAAAAAAAAATAAATAAAAACAAATAAAAGAAATTCAATAAAAATAAAAAGTTTCAAGTGCTACTGGGGTGTTTTAGAAGAAAAACATTTTTAGGCCTAGGATCATAAGAGTCTTCCCGCAGTCGCCCAGTAAAACTAGTAAGAGTCTCCCTGCACTTGACGGGTTAATTAGCCCCTCAAAGCTGATCTAGATCAGCTCATGAGGTAACCACTTCAAATTACTTGCAAAATCTTCTGCAGGGTCCCAAATATCATGAATGGCCACTTCCAGTAAATTCCAGTGGTGGTGTACCCCCGCCAGCCACGCCCAAATTTTGCAAAACCCCAGAAGTGACCTAGATCAGCTCATGAGGTAATTTTTTTTTTTTTTTTTCTATATTCCAACTACTCCCTCTCGGGCATAGGCTGATAGCCTTTACACTCTACCGCTGAACACGGTGAGGCCCATGAGGTCTTGTTCCAGTCTAGGGAGTGAGACATGCGAAGCACCTATTCACGGCTCGAACCCAACTCCATCTCTGAAGCTGCTTCGCCGCTGCGCTTGACAGTCTCACTCCCCAGGCTCGGACCCTCACTCTCAGAACGCCACCTATTGAGCAATTAAGTCACTATGCATTGCCTCCCTGTAGCATATTTTGAATATGGGAATATTCATAGTGTTATTTAATCAGGGAACAATGAGGGTATTTTGTTTTGGCATTTCGATGTGCTGTGGTAATGCACTGAAACTAGGTACAGCCAAATTCCATCCCAATAATATCTTCCCATTGACATATTGGGATTCGATGCCCAATTGGATCCACCATTGGATTACCAGTCCAGTGGCAAGACCACTCTACCACACCTCCCCTAACTATTTCAAATCACTTCAAATCACTTGCAAAATCTTCTGCAGGGTCACAGATATCATGAATGGTCACTTCCAGTAATTTCCAGTGGTGGGGTACACCTGCCAGCAACCATTAATTAGCCCCTCAGAGCTGAACTAGATCAGCTCATGAGGTAACCACTTCAAATCACTTGCAAAATCTTCTGCAGGGTCCCAGATATCATGAATGACCACTTCCAGTAATTTCCAGTGGTGGGGTACCCCCACCAGCCAAACCCAGAACTGACCTATATCGACCCATGAGGTAACCTTTTCGAATCAATTGGAAAATATTCTGAAGGGGAAAGTGAGGTATAAACATAATAATTTGTTGTTATATCAGATTTTTACGGAGTTTGACTGACCGGGCAGGAAATTAATTTACACAGACAGACACATACAGAAACATTCAGGGGTAAAATTGCAACACAGAAGGATATTTATAGTTATTATATTCAAAATATATATATATATATATATATATACAGGGTGTATTGAAAAAACACTTCGACTTCAAGTGCTAAGTACCGAATAAAAAAAAAGTTCACTTTATTCTATAACAAAATAACAATTAATAATTAATGATATAAAGAATATATAGTAAAATATTCAGTGTCGTCCAAGCATGGGTTATAATCCGAACACTGGCATTGGTCTTCCCTTGCATGCTCCCCCCCTCCATCTCCTAGTTTATACCCAGGAGTATTGAATTATAAACAAAATTAGTTTTCAGTGTGAAGCAATGTAAGTAATATTCCCTGCATACACCGTTTACAAATAAAATTATTTAATGTCAATTAATTTTGTTTTCTTTCACCATAGGAAAGACCCAAGGCATCTTGGATGAAACAAATTACGATCCTCAAGTGGTCTGCAGACATTACTGTCGTATGTTAGTAAATAAAAAAAGCAATGCTGAATGATAAAAATACCCAAACAACGTGGGCATTACAAAGTTATTGCCTAATATTATTTAATTAATTGTTCAGTGGTGAACATTAATTCATATACGAACTTATTCGAAGCGGTTTTGGGTTGAATTGAATCTCCTTACTAATTCTTACTGAGCATTTGCATTTCAGAGATTCGTTTATTAAGTTCGAGACTTCAAAATCGATCAGAATTAATTACCACTACTGTACATGGTCATTACAGTGTAATAAGAGGAGATTAATTGAAATAATTTTAATTACCACCAACTGATGTAATACAGAAATCAATTATACCCAATATTTGTAATCTTTGAATCTTTATACCGAGTCCTAAAACATTTTCGGAATTTCATTCAAGATATATACGATCAGCCCGCAATGAATTTATGAATCAAGAACTATGCTTCATAAACGATTGAATTACCTTCAACTACGTTTGGATACTCGACCCAGACTTGGGTATCCGCATTATACTCCGTGACCAGAGTTGCAAATGTTACATATTTTGTTACGCTAATCCGTTTCAAATAATTTGTATTTTCTGCTAACTAGGCCTACCTAATATCATTACCATATTCCAAGATACTTTGATTTCGTAATTTATGTGTGAATAGTTAAACCAATACTTTCCCTTTAGTTAAGTCCATAGTAAACGTATTAATCATGTATAAATTATTTAGTGCTTTATTTGTAACCCTGTTTTGCTAGATTTCTAAATAAGCGTATATCTCATTAATAACACTTTTGGGGGGAAAATGCGATATAATATATGTTTATTTTCCATTTTACAATGCGTTCGTCATAGTCTAACAGTTATTGCAATACACCATGTATTTATATAGAACTCTTAAAGGAGATGAAAATAAAAAATAGTTAAGACTTTGTTTTGCCCCTTTTAGGCAATAATTAATACACACAAATATAGCACTGTTGATTTCTCGAATATTAGAGTTTATCATAGGTTAAGTATGAATCATAAAAGCGCACTTAGGAGTCTTGGAACATAGGCACAATAGGCCACGAAAGCACTTCTAGAACAGAGTGAGTACGAGTTGAGAAATAACACAATTTATCAATCACAGATCACTTTATCATGGGGGACGCAGTAAAGAAAGGTGTCACTGAGATTGAGTTTACGTGTAAGGTTGGTGGGTGTGTGGGGCTGTATGGAGAGATATAGATAGTCTCACGAGGAGTTTATTTACAAAATATTCTACCTTACAACGATAGACAAATGTGGTTTGTGTCCTCAGCTTTAGAGGCCTATCAAATTAGAAGGGAGGTCTGGTATACAGCCTTCAGTTAGCTAAGTCTTCGTTCTTGAGTCGTGGTCCAACATCTATGAATCTTCTCTTGACTCTTCCTTGTAGTGGCTCAACGGCAGGGTCGGTAGTGGACCTCCGACAGCGTCCTTGGAATGGCTCAATGGCAGGGTCGGTAGTGGTCCTCCGGCAACGTCCTCCAGCAGGTCTCGACACACTGGACTCCTTGCTATCCAGGGGATAGGTCAGGAGGGCCAGTTCTGGTGACCTAGCAATTTCCCTGCTCGAGTCTAGGATGTTGCACTGACCAGTGTTCCGGTAACAAACCTCTACCCAAGGCTGGAAACTAACCAACTACATGGACCAGTGTTCCGGCAGTGGGTTAATACCCAGGTGCCAGGTCCGAGAGCTAACTGACTGCACGGACCAGTGTGTTGGCAGTAAGCTAGTGCTCAGGCTGAGAATCAACAGACTGCATGGACCAGTGTGCTGGGAGTAGGTTAATACCCAGTTTCTGTGAAGTAACTGTCTAAGTGTGCTGGCAACTTTTGTCACTCCCAGAGTCGGTAAGGTAACTAAGTTGCGTGGACTGTTATCACTATACAGTGTTGCAAGGTAACTAAATTGCACAAACCAGTGTGCTGGCAACTTTCGTCCCTATAAAGTTTTCTCTCTAATGGTCTGGTTTGAGGTTATGTTGTTGTATTCCTATTTCCTTGGGATGTTGGATTGTCTCTAAGAGTTGTTTGTTCTTCTTCTTCTGGATTCTGTTGTCTCTTTCAGTTCTTGCTGGTTTCCCGTTTTCCTTTCTTTTTTGCATTCCTTCTTTCTTGTTGTCTTCTTTCCGTTCTTGCTGGTTTCCAATTTTCCTTTCTCTCTACTGTCCTTCTTTCTTGATATCACTTGTGTCCCTTTTTACACTGTGCTTTTGTTTGTCTTCTTCTCTTTTCCTGATCTCTCGTATTTCACTTCTCTCGTCGGGGAAGATGCCACGGCCCTGTGGCTGGAGGTCGAACTGGACAGTGTTGGACGTTGACCAGGCTGGCTCTGCGTGTCTGAAGAGGTCCCATTACTTCTGTGAGTACTTGTAGGAGGCGATGTTGGGGTTTATGCAGACAAACAGGAATCTTGTTTCGGTTGAGGAGCACAGGGAAGCTGGTCCAGGAAACAGAAGCGAGTAATATCTCAGTTTTTGTTGTACCGAAATAATTTTTTAACAAATGGTGTTGTAGAAGGCATGGTGGCAGGTACAGGGGGCAGTGATCGTGTGAAGGTTGGAAACAGAGTGTCGTTTGGTGACCTGACAGTGTTGAGGTGAATGAGAGGTGCGGACTCTAAAGTACCAATGAGGCCCAAGCGGTGAGAATTGGTGCTACACGTTGGTAC
>JBAKBP010020698.1:0-42065 GCA_037953745.1 Lithodes maja | reverse complement strand
ATACCCCCAATACACCATATACCCCCAATACACCATATACCCCCAATACACCATATACCCCCAATACACCATATACCCCCAATACACCATATACCCCCCAATACACCATATACCCCCAATACACCATATACCCCCAATACACCATATACCCCCAATACACCATATACCCCCAATACACCATATACCCCCAATACACCATATACCCCCAATACACCATATACCCCCAATACACCATATACCCCCAATACACCATATACCCCCAATACACCATATACCCCCAATACACCATATACCCCCAATACACCATATACCCCCAATACACCATATACCCCCAATACACCATATACCCCCAATACACCATATACCCCCAATACACCATATACCCCCAATACACCATATACCCCCAATACACCATATACCCCAATACACCATATACCCCCAATACACCATATACCCCCAATACACCATATACCCCCAATACACCATATACCCCCAATACACCATATACCCCCAATACACCATATACCCCCAATACACCATATACCCCCAATACACCATATACCCCCAATACACCATATACCCCCAATACACCATATACCCCCAATACACCATATACCCCCAATACACCATATACCCCCAATACACCATATACCCCCAATACACCATATACCCCCAATATTGTAGCAGGATCAAGTCCGGCCGAAGGTTAGAATAGTGGTGCCTATTTTCTAACTTTCCAGCGGACTTGCAATGATATGTTTTAACACCTCTCAGGTTATCCTTATGAGCATTGATTCCTGGAAATTCTTTCCAGATCAGCTCGGCGAGGGACCATCCCGTTCATGGTGTGGGGAAGGGAAAAGGGGGGGGGGGGGGGTGTCAGTGGTTCAGTGTCACTTTTCACTTTTGCCTCCAAACATAACCCCTTTTTGGATTTGAACATTCTAATAATTGCACACTAAGATTGCTGCAAAATGCTTCTAAGTGTGCCTCTGGAATTCCCAGCAATGCCCGGTGGGCATAGATCTTTTTGCAGACTAGATGGGTTTTTTGTATAGATCATTCGGGCCTTGCAGCCTTGATCGATAGATACCTAAATGACCACAGTGTGGAAATTGTGGGCAAGTGCTAACTTTCAACCCAAATTTCCCAGAGTCATTGCATCTATGCAACCATTACTCAACATTTAGCTGAGCAATTAGCCATTTGCATTAATCAAGACCCAGTGTGGTAAAACCTGAAACCCCCGCACCCCCCGGTATAAGAACCCTCCAGGCTTCGCCGGACATCGTTCTAAAATTGACACTCCCGAGTAATCGAGCCTAGGTCGCCAGAAAGGGCAAGTAATTTTTTCTTTCCTTATAACTCTAAGGTAAGAGGGGTCAATCAGTATCTCAATTAATGGTTCCTGTGATTAATTAAGCCAGGCTTACGGCTCATAATTGTCATGCAGTCAGGCCTGCGAGACAGCTCGGTTGTTTCAACTGAATTTCAGCCAGCGAGACGGCTCTCTCTTTTATCCTACAATAAAGTAAGAAAGACGATGCAACGTTTCTTACCATTAATTTTGTTCACGAATCTGTCATAAGTTACGGATACGAGATCTTACGGATGACGAAGTTGGATGCATTCAGCTGTAAATTAAAAGACATAAGTCTTACAAGTAAAATGTGTTCATTTATACTTTCGGGGTATGGACCGTATTACACGCATATCTGTAGACATCAGCTTGCTTTGTCTCTACAGGTGGGATTCTTAATATAGATACTTGAAACTGCACGTCTACAAGCCTAGATGGAACGGTTCAAGTTCACCCTAATACTATGTATAAGACTACGCCTCAGTTTGGCTAATCCACGAGAGTCCCGTCGCGGCGGACAGCCGAACCTGCAGACTCGGAACGGCACTCAGAATTCGTATACTTGGGTTTCATCATGTGTCACCGGTAAAGGGACATGTGACAAGCACAATTACAGTAATCACTCCCATATCCGACCTGTCATTATCCGAACCTCGCCAATAACCGAACAGGCAATGGGATATATAAATAATTAAAGCAAAGTTGTTGTTCATGACTTTAAAAAAAGTGACCGAAATCGCCGATAAACAATGTTACGACCGGGCACTCGGGTACACTAGGGCTCTTACACAGGACTCGAGTAAGGCTCGCTGCCACAACGGAAACACACGATCCCAACCCCAGAGTACTGCCAGCCGAACAAAAAACGCCACTACCCTCCAGAGTTCTATCTGCTATAACGGGGTATACAAGAACTCGGTACTAGCGTTTCACACAACAGACTAATAACAAGACGGGAGTTATCTAGTCTGGTCAACAATCAAACAAAGAAGAAAGTACTACAACACTAAAGAATAGTGTTGGCCGAAGCCGAAGTAATCCACCCTTGAACTAAGAACTTAAGAAGTCCTCCACCCTCTACTTCGGATCGGCACTATTACGTTACGTTAAACAATAGTCCTCGAGCATCAAGCAAGGAATCTTCTGATAAGTTAGATGCTTCTCGAATACTCATAAGAAGTAAGTATCGGATTTTGAACAGCAATTTAATGAATAACTCACTGGTAATTAAAGGCTTTAAATTGACATAAGAAGAATTATAAGAATAAGCAATAGGATATGGCAAACATTAAGAAGAAGTACTCCGACAATGCACTGGCAATAGCCTACTAAGATTGTGCTCGTGGGCCACTAATCTCTGAAGTAGCTAAGCGTGCCACACATGAAATCAATAGTGCTTAAACAATAATATACATAAGGAGAAGCTTCAATACTATGCTGTATCTGCTGGTCGAGCAAAGTCTAGCTGGGATATCTAAGGTTAAGAGACAATGGCTGAGCAAGCGGCTCGTAGCCTAGCGAGGTCCTTAAGACTGTGCGGCCAAATTACGGTAATTGACGGGATGCTCTCTTGAGAGATCCAGATCACTAGTATCTGGTTCTCTCCTGGCGATCCTCTCAAAGTCAAGCAAATGAGATAGCACAGTGTTGGGTGGCACAGGCAAAAGCCCTCACTCGCAACACAGTACTAAACTCCCACGGTACACAGTCAGAAAGACCACCTAGGCGTTCCACGTCTCCGTTGCAATTGTACTGGTTCAACCGCAACCTAGTACTCATAGGAAATCACAACTCAGAAACCCTATCCCAGTCTAGCATTGCCTAAACCAGCAGAAAACAGGAACATGAATAATCGCACACAGGGAAATGCATATACGAGTGCAACAAACATCAATCAATCCTATTCTAGTTAACCCTTCCAAAAATAGGCTATCTAACAGGCACTTATCTCGTGAGAACTCAAGCGATAATACTTTGGCTGACTAAATCTGCACCAAAGGGGTCATTGAGGTTATAAACAGGGACGAGAAGAGAAGAAGGTAGGCTGTTCAGAGAGTAGAGAAAGTTCACATCAGTCGGAAGAATATGGATAGTTGCAAGGGATATGAGAGGTCGCTTTGCCTGATGAGTTCTGAAGCATGGTGGCAAAAACCTCTCTTTTTATACTCGGCCCTCTAGCGGCATATCTCAAACTACTTAAGGACCGCCCACTGGCAATTATGACGTCATATTCTCTCAATCTGGGATTGACAAAGAACTTCCCACGCGCTGAAAGGGAGGAAGGGAGGAGGGAATTAGGCCTACCGGCCCGCGTGGCGCACTCACCGACCCCACGCCACGTAATATCCCTCCTCTCATCATTACATACAAGTCCCACACACAATACTTATATCTAATGATATAAAATAGAACTCGTTGACTTAGAAGAAAACAAAATACATAATGATAATACTTATAGTACAACGGTTCACATAAACTGAGTTAGGAAACTCTACACAGACTACAGCCAAAGTTCCTGCCCTGACGATCCTAGCGAGAGTGGGGCCTGACTGGGCGTTCTGTACAGCATGCTCATACTCGACATGCGTCACACCTCCCCCAAGATTTTACTTGCTCAACCCTGAGCTAAAATCTGATATACAGAACCCCATCAAACCCCTCACACCCAGCGACCGCATGGCACTAAAACAACGCTGAGTTTATCACTAAAACACATCTTATAAAAAAAAAATTCACATTTCATAACTCCTCCCAACAATAGTAAAAGACACAATATCATGCTCCCAGAGCGAGCTTACAGCAGCTCAGCCGTTTGATAGTTCGTGGACTACTCAAACCTTATAGGCTATGACAAACTTATACAATTATCTTCATCAAAAAGAAAGAGTTTTTATATGATTTTTATATTTTAATATGTTTTTTTCGGCTGCACTATAAGGGCAGCCTATTTTCTTCTATACCAAACGCTCAACAATCCTGCTTTACGACCCAATACGCTGGGCTACAACCGCGAGCCAACAAGCACCAAGCGCAAAATACTACTCAAACCAAAGCAGGAGGCTACCCGTGTGTCAATTTACCCAGGATCATATACCCCTGAACGACCACATGCAACCTCGTTGTCACAACCGGCAATATGGCTTATGTCCAGGTTATATACCAATAACCTTAGTGACCACCTGGTCAGCCTCATATTCCGATTGTGAAACGGGTCCAAGATCTTGAGAGGGTAATGATCTGGGTAAACTACACCGACCGGACCATAGGCTGGAACATAGATCTCGAAATGCCCCAGCGCATCATTGTCCTTTTCACTTTCATTCATCAGGCTCTGACACGTTGCTGGTGCATTCTTAAGTCCGTAGGGCATAACATTGCACTGGTAGGTACTCCCGTCCACAACAAAACCACATACCTCTTTAGCGCGCTCGGACAAAGTTACACGCAACGACCACTCACGACATTCCTTATCCCTCAGATCCTTCGTCCACACGTAATCCAGCTCTGCTTGCACCATAGGCTGTCGAGCAGGATTTATACGGCAGGGAATTAAACTGAGCCTTGCACTATCTCCACGAACAACATGCCTTGTGCCCTCCCACAACCCAGCCGAGACCGCAGCTTCTAACCTGTAGTCTCCCTCCTTCTCCACCTTCGTCCCTAGAACAGCCAGGTCATGAGAGGGACAATCAGTACCACCCGTGCAGTCACTCCCACAGTTCATTATAGCTAAGGCTTCCCCGCCGATACCGTACATGCGCACCCCCGCATTCCTTGTGACGACATCTGCCTGCGCAGCATCACCGCTTTTAGCGACATGGCCAGATACAGTCGGTCTGTGGTAGGGCTGTTGCATTAGACTAGAGCAGCATTGGGAGGCTATGTGACGACCGGGCACTGCGATACCACAGCCGACCCTACCAATCTGCTCAATGTCCTCCTTTTGACCACCACCCTTGGCAGCCATGGGTCGACCCTGACCTGGCAACCATGCCAAGGCCTCGTCGCCCACCTTAAACCACCGAAACAACGAGGCTAACGGTCTTTTAACAGTCACATGACCTGCCTGCGGAACATCTCGCACCGCCCGAGTTGTGAGACTCAGGGGCTCGGCACGACCAGTGGGGTATGAACCGAGCTGGTGCTGGAGTGCTGCACACTGCTGCTCAGACAGGTGCTCTAGCGCTTCCACAGCCACCAGACTCGTGTCCCCCGCCCACTGCTTCGCCGAGACATGACAATCCCTACTCTCCTCCACCTGTGCCCTACTGCCCCCCTCTCCTTCTCCACCTTGGCCGCGGCAGACCAACGCAGGGACAGTAGGCTGCTCAGGTGGTTGCCTCACAAACTCCTCCAACAGGTTCACATGACATGCTTCCCCGTCCTCGTGTTTAATCTCGACAGCACCATTACCACACTTCTGAACTTCCGGATCCTCCAACTGCAGTTTACAAATATCTGAGGGAACCAACCTGTCTAGATGCTTCCGAAGCAACCCAAGTCCTTCCCCAATATCAAACTGAGCAACCCTTTTTTCTCTCCGTGTGCAACGTTGCTGCCCCGGAGTCTCTTCCGGCCCTACCTCCTCACTAACTGTGACAGGTCCTGGGGCCTCTCCAGACTCCAACATAGGTGCCAATACTAAATCACCCAGGAGAGCCGCCGAGTCAAAACTCTTAAAACCAACTCCAGCTTTAGCCTCCTCCTGTTGATCGTTCCTCTGCTGGTCTGAAGACGGAGGACTAGGCTGTGACACTTTATCTGCCCGAGCTCGGGTGACAACACACGCCATGGGTTGTGTCTGGCACCGCTCGACCCACTCTTGCTCTTCCCTACTCACGTCGGCCGTCCTCTCGGCAACGACTAAGGGTAGAACCTCAGAAGCGGGCATTGCAAAGTCGTTGCCGAGAAGAAGGTCGACGCCCTCCACTGGCAGTTTCTCCACAATCCCAACATCCAATTCACGTGCCACACCATCCACCTCCAACTCCAACCGCACCAGCGGGTATGACCGAGTTGCATTAATACCCTGCACCACTATCACCCGAGCCGCATTTATAGGGTAGCCAGTCAAATTGTTCATCAGAGTCTGGGAAGCACCTGTATCACGCAAGACCTCTACTCCACGCTTGCGCCCCGCCCACATCACGCAACCCCGTCCTCTATGGTCGCAAAAAACATCCTGAGCAGGGTTCGAGCCTCTCAGGTGTTTCTGCATTGGCTGTGCCTCAGCCTCTGACGAACTGCCCCGGGCAAACTCAGAAGACTTCGGAGACACACCAATGTTGCAGGCCAAAGACACAGCTGCTGTAGGTGGTTTGCTAGGACAGACTCTTGCAAAGTGCCCCTTTTCATGACAAAGATAACACTCCAACTCCCCTCTGGGCTTCCCTTGGTACTGGGAAGGGCCCGGCCCCTTCTTAAATGGGACGGTGTTAGTCTTGTGGTCAGTCTTGGTATCATAGCTCTTGTACTTGTTTGCATAATGTATATCACTAACTCGGGGGGGTGGGGTGTCACGCCCCTTGTTACCTGCCTCACTACGCTGGGCAGACCCGCACCCACGAATTAATGATAGCCGGAGGTCAGCCATCTCAGCTGCCTCCTGTAGAGTTTTAGGGTTCTTTTCTTTAATAGTTAAAGTCATATCTGCACCAGTACACTTATAAAACTGCTCGAGCAGAAACAGCTCAGTCAACTGTTCGGCCGTCTCAGCTTTCTCAGAACGTGTCCAGTTAGCAAGTGCATCTTTTAAGTCCCGGGCATGTTCAAGAAAGGTCGCCTCCCTAGTCTTCGTAACACCCCGAAACTTCAATCGATATGTTTCTGGTTGCAACTCGTATGCCCGTAGGACAGCTCTCTTCAATACTGGGTAGTCAATGCAAGACTCTAAAGGCAGTGCATCATAAGCCTTCAGACCCTTACCCGTAAGTCTTGAGGAGACTAGAGCTGCCCACTTCTCTTCAGGCCAATTATGCTCCCTACACTTCTTCTCAAAACGATTAAAAAATTCTGTGACTTCAGTTTCACTAAATGCCGGCACCAATTTGACTAAGTGAGACAAGGACTGTTCTCTTACTTGGCCCTCCCGGCCCATCCGAATCCCTGTCGACTCTGCACGAGTCTTATCTAAATCTATTTGAGCACAATATTTCTCTGAGTCGTACCTAAGCTCAGCCTCGTGCCTCCTAACCTCAATCTCATGCCTCCTAGTCTCATTCTCCATCTCCTGCTTCCTAGTCTCATTCTCCTGCCTCCTAGTCTCAGCCTCAATCTCCTTCTCATGCCTCCTAGACTCAATTTTAGCAAGCTCGAGTTTAAATATCATCTCAGGAGACAGGCCGGAAGAGGGAACTGCCACTACTGAAGGAGGGGGGGCAAGAACTGGGGAACCACCATACGCACCGCCCGAGGGCACTCCAATCTTCCAATGCTCATCCCTCTGTGGGAGAGTGCTAACCTCCGGCAACTGAGTGGACGGCACTGTGGGAGTCGAGTGAGAGGGGATCTGGGGAGGAACCCCCCCAAACGCCCTCTCCTCCGAAACCCCATGTCGCCCACGCAACACCCAGGAAATCAGCTCCCCCTTGGACATCCCTCCTACATTGGATAGACCCAAAACCTTGGCTATCAGGTGCAAGCCATAAACATTCACCCCAGTCAGCCTCTCCTCCGTCACGTGGTACCGCTTACTCACAAAAAGTCTAGCATCCTCCTCACTAGTTACTAACGGCACCTCCTCACTTAGCATCTCTCGCTCCTCGTCAGTACTAGGGCCCGACATACTGAAGTTCACCAAAAAATTCTCGAGACAAAAGTGTTAAACTCCCTTATGCAAGCACTAATTACTAAATTAACTGGAGTCTCTTAAATGCTCTCCTAATTGCCTTACAAAAAAAAATATTCTTCAATATGTACGCTAAAGTACCAACAAACAAATGTTGTACAACTCTGCAAAAAAAATTATACTGTTCACAAAATCCTAAGCAAGGTCGCCATTTGTTACGACCGGGCACTCGGGTACACTAGGGCTCTTACACAGGACTCGAGTAAGGCTCGCTGCCACAACGGAAACACACGATCCCAACCCCAGAGTACTGCCAGCCGAACAAAAAACGCCACTACCCTCCAGAGTTCTATCTGCTATAACGGGGTATACAAGAACTCGGTACTAGCGTTTCACACAACAGACTAATAACAAGACGGGAGTTATCTAGTCTGGTCAACAATCAAACAAAGAAGAAAGTACTACAACACTAAAGAATAGTGTTGGCCGAAGCCGAAGTAATCCACCCTTGAACTAAGAACTTAAGAAGTCCTCCACCCTCTACTTCGGATCGGCACTATTACGTTACGTTAAACAATAGTCCTCGAGCATCAAGCAAGGAATCTTCTGATAAGTTAGATGCTTCTCGAATACTCATAAGAAGTAAGTATCGGATTTTGAACAGCAATTTAATGAATAACTCACTGGTAATTAAAGGCTTTAAATTGACATAAGAAGAATTATAAGAATAAGCAATAGGATATGGCAAACATTAAGAAGAAGTACTCCGACAATGCACTGGCAATAGCCTACTAAGATTGTGCTCGTGGGCCACTAATCTCTGAAGTAGCTAAGCGTGCCACACATGAAATCAATAGTGCTTAAACAATAATATACATAAGGAGAAGCTTCAATACTATGCTGTATCTGCTGGTCGAGCAAAGTCTAGCTGGGATATCTAAGGTTAAGAGACAATGGCTGAGCAAGCGGCTCGTAACCTAGCGAGGTCCTTAAGTTAAGACTGTGCGGCCAAATTACGGTAATTGACGGGATGCTCTCTTGAGAGATCCAGATCACTAGTATCTGGTTCTCTCCTGGCGATCCTCTCAAAGTCAAGCAAATGAGATAGCACAGTGTTGGGTGGCACAGGCAAAAGCCCTCACTCGCAACACAGTACTAAACTCCCACGGTACACAGTCAGAAAGACCACCTAGGCGTTCCACGTCTCCGTTGCAATTGTACTGGTTCAACCGCAACCTAGTACTCATAGGAAATCACAACTCAGAAACCCTATCCCAGTCTAGCATTGCCTAAACCAGCAGAAAACAGGAACATGAATAATCGCACACAGGGAAATGCATATACGAGTGCAACAAACATCAATCAATCCTATTCTAGTTAACCCTTCCAAAAATAGGCTATCTAACAGGCACTTATCTCGTGAGAACTCAAGCGATAATACTTTGGCTGACTAAATCTGCACCAAAGGGGTCATTGAGGTTATAAACAGGGACGAGAAGAGAAGAAGGTAGGCTGTTCAGAGAGTAGAGAAAGTTCACATCAGTCGGAAGAATATGGATAGTTGCAAGGGATATGAGAGGTCGCTTTGCCTGATGAGTTCTGAAGCATGGTGGCAAAAACCTCTCTTTTTATACTCGGCCCTCTAGCGGCATATCTCAAACTACTTAAGGACCGCCCACTGGCAATTATGACGTCATATTCTCTCAATCTGGGATTGACAAAGAACTTCCCACGCGCTGAAAGGGAGGAAGGGAGGAGGGAATTAGGCCTACCGGCCCGCGTGGCGCACTCACCGACCCCACGCCACGTAATATCCCTCCTCTCATCATTACATACAAGTCCCACACACAATACTTATATCTAATGATATAAAATAGAACTCGTTGACTTAGAAGAAAACAAAATACATAATGATAATACTTATAGTACAACGGTTCACATAAACTGAGTTAGGAAACTCTACACAGACTACAGCCAAAGTTCCTGCCCTGACGATCCTAGCGAGAGTGGGGCCTGACTGGGCGTTCTGTACAGCATGCTCATACTCGACATGCGTCACAACAATAATTTAAAAAGTGACCGAAATCGCCGATAAACAATAATTTACTTATCATTACTTATTACCGGTATATCTTATAAAAATAATAGTAGGTAGCCAACTTACCATAATCTATCTATCTATCTATTGCCTGATGCCGTGATCCCCGAAGGGGTGGCCACGAACTAACCGCCCCCATGCACCTCTGTCCCCAGTCAGTCGACGCCCCTCCCCCCAACCAGCACCGCCTTCATTCATGTAGTTCCTCACTCCATCCTTCCACCTCCTATTCGGTCTACCTCTCCCCCTCTGTCCCTCCACCTCGCTCTCGTACACCCTCTTAGTCATTCTCTCGCTTTCCATACGTTCCATATGGCCGAACCATCTCAAGTTGTTCCTTTTCACACTTTCCAACACATCTACCTCCACACCACACCTCCTTCTTACTTCCTCATTAGTCTGTCTATCCCTCCATGTAATTCCGCACGCACTCCTTAAGTAACTCATTTCCACTGCTCTCACTCTTGGTCTGAGTCTCTCAACCAACGTCCATGCTTCGCTTCCGTAAGTCCATAATACTAAATTATATAACCGATACGCATGCGGTTTTGTTTACTACCGGTTTACTAAAGTGCCACCATTATCGATTTTCTTCAAGCCGACTCGAGCGGGAGGGTTACCAATTGAAGTTATATCCGCTAGTATATATTGTTAGATGTAAGACATGATAAATACCACTAGAATATGAATTGGCAAACTCCATATAATATCATTTCGAAATTGTTCTGAAATTTCAAACAAAAGTTTAGATACAAACAGCTATACTCTGTGTAACTCACCCTTGCCGCCGGCCTGTACAGCAGATATGATACCGCGCCCGTGATTGGCTGGCAATGACATCACTCCCTAGGTATTAACCCTTGTCTAGCGGGGTGTTTTGGGCTATTTTGGGCATATTCAGGCCCTCCTGAATGATCAATCAAGTATCTACATGAAAAGAAATGTATTCAGCAAAAAACTAAGCGCTAAAAGCTTCAAAATGAGACCAGAACGAGCTACGTAGCACTCGTGGTTCTCATGCAGTGGTGCCACCAACATGGGAGTTTAGCGTATAGCGGCATATTTTTTCTCACTACGCTCACTACTGGTAGCACTGCCGGCCTCTCGAGAACAGAGGGACCGTGAGTCAGTGGGTGGCGGTAAGCCCTGGGTGTCGGACGTGTGGCCTGCTGCGCTCCCGGCCATTTGCACTCGATTTTAACCCTTTAAAAGCCTTAATAATACTCCTAACTTGCTGCAAATTGGTGCACGACTTAAGTCGAGCGCCGCTCTTTAACCCTCTGTTCCCGGAAGGGCTCTTGAACGCCCATAAAAAAAGCATACACGAGCTGCCCGGAAGGGCTCTTTAACGCCCAGTGGTTGAAAGCCTGTGAGCTTGGTGTGCGAGGCGTCGGTCCGACGCATGTAAACAACAGCCGGCTGGACCGACGCCCCGCATCTCCGGCCACAAGAAGAAGAGCGTCGCTTGTTCGTGTGTGCCTGTATGTTGTTGTTAAGTATCGAAAAGTAGTGTAAAGTGGCTGTTGTTGCCAAAAAGTTATCTCCAATGAAATCATCATCACAACTGAACCAGTTGACTTAGAGAGCTCTACTTAACGTCATTCTACAGGTAAATAACACAGCTACGCTTGGAGATGCGCGGGAATGCGGAAGCGGTCAGAATAACAAAGATACGGTAGCCTAGCCTAGAAGTTTTTCGGCCAAAACACCCGGGTTTCGGGGAATATTTATGTAATACGTAGCCGGGGCTGGAGGGTTAAGGGTTAAAGAAGGTTCCAGAATGTCCACAGTTTGTATTATATGCACTTATCCTTGATGTTGTGGTTACAATTTAGCCAAGTTATTATACTAGAAAGTAGCATACAAACCCCTTTGTTATTTCGCATACAACACACCGAGCATAATATACAGAAACCGCCGAAAATGCAGTGTATAAATATAAAACAATCCACCTCCTGGCAACACTGCACTGGCCTGGCGTGATCTTTAAACTCGCAGATATTATCCTATGTGTGTCTGTATGTGCAGATATAACCATTATCTATGCATTTTTACCTTTCGTTACCTTCGTGCTATTGTTCATAAGGTCGCAGAGTATGCTACACAAAAGAATAATAGCCTATCACTTTTGTTGCAGCACTTGTCATATGACAATTGCTTGGTCACCACTGTACCGTACGGGGGTTTTGGACTAAAAGTAACCTTCATTCCCTGCACATTTTCATGTATAAACAAGAGCTAGAACGTATTCCAATGATATATCCTTGAAAGCAGAGGAATAGACCTTTCCAATGACACCTGAATCATGTCTGTACGACCACTGGTTGCTGTGCAATCATATTGCACAGGTGGTGCTAAATCGGTAAAAAATAGCGAGTTTGAACGGTTTCCGCTATTCCCAAGTCTGTAAGGGAGTTGGAAACGTTGTCACGTCTCCCACTGCCACTTAGTGATGGCTCAGGCATGATGGGGGGATGCGCGGGACGGTCTCTCACTGCTTATACAGTCAGGCCCCCCAATACGCGATTCCACAATTCGCGAAAACCCTAATACACGAGTGACCCCTCGAAAATAACCAAAAACATTAATTACGCGAGGTGGCACCACAATACACGAATCGAGAGCTAAGAAGGGGCCAAATCCGCTATTCCCCCTTGATACGCGAGCACGGTCTACGTTTTGCGAGGCCCAGGCGACGCAGTAGCCGTCTGCGCAGGCCTCGTGGTATGGGCATACGCCTGCCTTCCCTCCCGCTTACCCTCCCTCCCACAGTCCCGCTCATAGCCACGCAGAACCAAACGTTTGTAGCGCCTGCCATTCGGTAACGTTTTTCGCCATGCCACGCAAATATAAGAAGATTACACACAAAATGAAGGTGGAAGTGTTGGATCGCAAGAAGAAAGGAGAAGGAAACTGTGCAATAGGCCGTGCTATGGGCTTGTCAGAGTCAACTGTGCGGACGATTTGGTTAGGGAGGGAGAAGCTGGAGAAAATCGTGAAGTCCTACGGTGCGTCCATGTTTGACGATAGGTCCCGGAGCAACAACCCAGCCATGGTTGTCATGGAACGGTATCTGACTGCCTTTGTAACAAGAAAATATAGGGAGCAAGTCCCAATTGATGGACGGTATATAAGGGACCAAGCAAAGGTGCTTTATGCCACTGCTGTCAAGAAGACAAAAACAGGTGGAAATATAAACTTCAAAGCCTCGAAAGGCTGGCTAAACCGTTTCCTTAAACGAAAAGAACTGAAAAATAGGAAAGTTTCAGGTGAGAGAGGATCCGCAGATCTGGCTGCAGCCAATGAATTTCCAGCAATTTTGAAAACAATACTCGAAGAAGGAAACTATACAGGGGATCAGGTGTACAACGTTGACGAGAGTGGCTTGCAGTATAAGTCCATGCCTAAGTCAACCTACCTATCAAAACATTTAAAGCAAGCCAGAGGGAGAAAAATTGACAAGTCCAGATTTACTGTAATGTTAACAATGAATCTTTCCGGCAGTCACAAGATGCGACCAGTAATTGTTCATACCGCTGCCCGCCCTAGATGCTATAAAAACCTACGAGACATGGATGATATAGGCACTTATTGGTATAAAACTGCCAATGGTTGGATGACTAGTGCCATTATGGGAGAGTGGCTACAAAATCATTTTGTGCCCGACGCTCGTATGAAATGCCGGGAATTAGGCCAACCATTCAAAGCACTTTTGTTGATGGACAACGCTCCCTGTCACCCAGAATATCTCAAATTCCTGGATCCGAATGTGCAAATAGTTTTTATGCCACCCAAGACCACCTCCATCATCCAACCATTGGACCAAGAAGTAATTTCGAATGTAAAATTCTTCTATCAAACCCGCCTCTACAACTATCTGCGTGAAAAGACAGAGACAACTGATGAACTTGATGCCATGGAGTTGGAATTAACATCTGAGGAAGAACCAGACCAACCAGAACCAGGACGACCAGAACCAGAACCAGCACAACCAGAACCAGGACGACCAGAACCAGACCAACCACAACCAGAACCAGCACAACCAGAACCACAACGACCAGAACCAGACCAACCACAACCAGAACCACAACGACCAGAACCAGACCAACCAGAACCAGACCAACCACATGAACCAGCACAACCAGAACCAGGACGACCAGAACCAGACCAACCACAACATGAACCAGCACAACCAGAACCAGACCAACCAGAACCAGGACGACCAGAACCAGACCAACCACATGAACCAGCACAACCAGAACCAGACCAACCAGAACCAGGACGACCAGAACCAGACCAACCACAACATGAACCCGCACAACCAGAACCACTAGAACAAGATCAAATGACTGTAACACGTTTTTGGAAGGCTTTCACTATTAAGCATGCCATTGACTTCCTACTTCTTTCATGGGCTGACATCAATGATGCAACAATAAATCATGCCTGGCGTGAGCTGACGCCTCACCTCTGCGTTGCCAAGGACGATGACCCAAGGATACAGACGGTCCCCCAAGCTGAGGCTGCAACAGTTGAGGCAGCACGCGCTGTGGCAGGTTTCAACGAGGTTTCTCTGGAAGATATTCGTGAGGTGCAGGAAGCTGGCAATGAACAGTCTGCAGATGACACAGTGGAACAAATAAATTTAGAAGACGCAGCCCATGAGATGAGAAACCAGCAGCCACAACCTGAACCTGCTTTGCCTGAACTGTCAGTCGGGCATCTCAGTCGGATCTTGGCTGCCGTGGACTGCCTTAAACACAGCTTTATGGCCGAGGAGACCTGCCCACTCAGGACACAAGAAGTCATCCTCAACGTAGACAGGGCATTTAGGTTCTATGCTGATCGCTACAACCAGGAAGTTAACCAGCGAACCCAGACATTGATGACCAGATTCTTACGCCCCCAACAACAACAACAACAGCAACAGGAAGAACGGGATGCCGAACCCCAGCCTTCAACCTCCAATGATACCGACGTGCCTGACGATGAGTTTGACGGGTTCATGAGAGAGGCAGAGATAGAAAGGAGACGCTTGGCACTTCAGAGAGTGAGGGAGGCCCGGGAAGAGTCATCGGAGAGCGAGGATGATCCCGGGGATGGGAACAGGGCCGGGGCAGTGTAGCTGAACTCGCCCCGCCTCGGAAGGGGTTTGCCTCGGAGCCCCCACTCTTCAAGGCTACCTAGCCTATCTACTACTAATTTTAAGGTAAGGTTTCATATTTGTATTCATTGTTGTTCTTATATTTAAGATATAGACTGTACTGTAGAGCCAAAAATGTCGAAAATTGAGAGATGTCACCCATATCTAATTATTCCTATTTAAAGTTAGGTCCATAATACGCGAATTCCCAATACGCGATGCCTCCTGTCACCCCTATTCTCGCGTATTGGGGGGCCTGACTGTACTTGCTTGCCTGCCTCCCAGTCCTTGTTTAGCATACTCTGCGACCTTATGATATATATGAACAATAGCACGAAGGTAAAAATGTATAGATAATGGTTATATCTGCACATACAGACACACATAGGATAATATCTGCGAGTTTAAAGATCACGCCAGGCCAGTGCAGTGTTGCCAGGAGGTGGATTGTTTTATATTTATACACTGCATTTTCGGCGGTTTCTGTATATTATGCTCAGTGTGTTGTATGCGAAATAACGAAGGGGTTTGTTTGGCGGAATTTAAATGAATCAACGGTGCTGCAGTCTATAACGTCTCGGGGAAGCCCATTCCACAAGTTGACAACTCGATTGAAGAAGAAATTTTTAGATTCGTGTGAGTTAAAAGATTTACCAATAATTTTGCAACCGTTTCCCCGCGTGTAATTAGATTGGTCGATAGTGAAGTACTTACTACAGTTCATATTGTCAATGCCTTTGATGATTTTGAACACTTGAATTAAGTCACCTCTTAATCTGCGCTGGGTTAAAGGAAATAGATTTAATTCTCTAAGACGCTCTTCATATGGTTTGTTCTTTAGGCTAGGTATCATTTTGGTAATAAGGGCACCAGCATTGAACGCAGTATTCCAGAAGAGGGCGGACTAAGGAATTGTAAAGGGTTAGGATTACGTCTTTGGATTTATGCTCAAATGATCTGCCTATAAAGCCAATTATTTTGTTTGCCTTCTTAACAACTTCTGAACATTGTTGACTCGGTTTTAGGTTACTCGATATTGTTACTCCCAGATCGGTTTCTCTGTTTACATTCTTAACCTAACAAGTGCGCATGGGGGTAATTGAAAACGTCCCCCTGTGCTGACGTATTTGAGGTGTTTCCGTCACTAAAATATTCATTGTACCATTAATAGCATTAATAATTATCCATATGCGCCTATTATGGGTTGATTATAAAGGTATTAACCTGAAACAACAATAAAACGAGTGAAAACAGCGTTTGGATGGTCAAAATCGGAGATATAGCCCGCGAGTTGTATAATGTATGGGTGAGGCAAACTGCTTTCCCGCCAATTTCCCCCAAGGCCACTGAGACACAGTCGATCGATACTCTCTCTCTCTCTCTTGCACTCGCTTGCCATCAGTGATGACAACACCCTGCTTGCAACTCGCTAATGTTAGCACGAAAATATACCTCAGAATAAGGGAATAATAGGGAAAATAGGTGATAACTGAAGGAGAGGAGGAAAGTGGGGAAGGAGGGGAGGTAGAGGACTGAGATTTTGCATGTATAAAAAAATAAAAAAATTATTTTTTTTTTTTTTTTCGATGTCAAAAGTTGATTTTTTATTTTACTTACTCTCAAGAGTCTTCCCGCAGTCCGCCGGGGGAACTCTTAAGAGTCTCCCCGCAGCTCCCGGGTTAAGCTGAGATTCATCGAATAGTTTGCTTTCTCATTTAGGTATCCGATGTGTAGTACTTTACATTTATCCGCATTGAAACTCATTTGCCAAATTTGGGCCCAATGTGACAATTTATCTAGATTGTGTTGCATATCGTCAACTTGATCTTTTGAGAGTACGCTATTTGCAATTTTTGTATCGTCAGCAAATTTTGAGATTGTACAGGTGAGACCCTCATCTATGTCGTTGATGTAAATTATAAAGAGAATTGGTCCTAGTACCGATCCCTGGGGTACCCCGCTACTTACATTGGTCCATTTAGATGCCTTACCGTTTATGAATACTCTTTGCTTTCTGTCGCTGAGCCAATTTTCTATCCATTTTCTAAGTCATTAGTTCTGTGATCAGTAACGCCCATTTTGGGCTAAGAAAAAGGGGGAGGGGGGGGGGATATGGGGATCCCAGTACATGAGAAGAACCCCCCTCCGCAGGACTACAAGGTCATACAGGGCAAGCTAGGCGCTGCTTCCGCCGGGCCAAGCCAAAGTATATGTTTATGAACTATGAAGCTCGAATTTTTTTTTTTAGTTATTAATTAAAAGTTATTTAATCATTTTTTGAAAGCTTAGTTAACCCTCCAGCCCCGGCTATGTATTATATATATATTCCTCGAAACCCGGGTGTTTTGGCCGAAAAACGTCTAGGCTAGGCTACCGTATATTCGTTAATCAGACTGCTTCCCGCATTCCCGCGCATCCCCAAGCGTAGCTGTGTTATTTACCTGTAGAATGGCATTAAGTAGAGCTCTCTAAGTCAACTGGTTAGAGTTGTGATGATGATTTCATTGGAGATAACTTTATGGCCAAAACAGCCACTTTACACTACTTTTCGATACTTAACAACAACATACAGGCACACACGAACAAGCGACGCTCTCCTTCTTGTGGCCGGAGATGCGGGGCGTCGGTCCAGCCGGCTGTTGTTTACATGCGTCGGACCGATGCCTCGCACACCAAGCTCACAGGCTTTGACCTCATGGGTGTTTAAGAGCCCTTCCGGGCAGCTCGTGTATGCTTTTTTATGGGCGTTCAAGAGCCCTTCTGGGAACAGAGGGTTAAAGCTTATTTATTTTACAAATACAGTAGTATAAATTTTACGCTATTTTAGCGAGAACAAAATGTCAAATTGTACATGTAAAATTAAGGTTTCTATGCTAGTTTTACTAGATAGAACGGTGATGTGATTGGTCGAAGTGACTCAATGGGTGGTCCGGAGAAACAAGCTGGGATCAGCCCAAGTTTCTGGTCAATGTGATTAGGAGTTTTGAATTAGCTCTATGTATCGCAAATTACAACAAACACCTCATGTAAGAGGACTATGTTGTTGGAGCAGGCTTCTTTGAAGCAACGCACTGCTCATACTCTTTCATATTTTATATTTTATATATTGTTTGCAAACAATAAAATAAGTTATTCTGTTATACGGATTCTTGACTTTAACCTGCGGTTACAGAGGTTACGATATTTTGCGAATGTCCTCCCCCAGTCTTGGAATTCAGGCAACATCGTCAACTATTAAATTATAGGTTTGATTCCCGAAGGGAAGTAGAGAAAACCTTATATTTAGTAGGGGCCCCGGAATCATTGACGATGAAGGCCCTCCCAGCCATCCCCTTCCCATTCGCTTGAGTTTTTTTATCTTGGTATATCAGTGAAGGCCGAATTGTGCACTTGGCGAGAGGCGGTAAGAAGCCGCAACACGAAAAAATCCACCGAATGTGGGAAGCTTGTTGATAACAGTATTTAAGTGTTAAATTTTTTCCCTTTTTATTCTCTTATTTTTTTACGAAAGTTTTTTCTTTGTGGGTACCCGATCTGTGACGACACCATAAGAGAAGTAGCGTTGCACTTATGAAGATGACTCTTTTTCTTCCCCGCGGCGGTTGATTCAAACGACTGACGCGGGTGTTGAATGGAGACTATTATACTAATAGGCAACATCGTCAATGATTCTGGGGCCCCTACTAAATATTAGGTTTTCTTTACTTCCCTTCGGGAATCAAACCTACAGTATATTCTTGTTATTACTACCCCACCAATGTCTTCACTCCTTACTGCTTCCACTTCTTGTAAATTGTAATAGTAGTAGTAGTAGTCTTCACTCCTTACTGCCTCCACTCCTTGTTGTAGTAGTAGTAGTTCCCCAGAAAACTCTCCCTGAATCTATCTTTCCCTCATCCTATGACTTAAATTAAACTCTGTGTCCAGACATTTTGGCTCGAACGTTCCTTGATATTGGCCCTGTCACTCTTTTAATTCTGGGGGAGGCACTCCTCCTCACAGGCAGTTCTGCCTTTTGTCTCCCTTATCCACATTTCAAAAAAAAAAAAAATCTAGCCGAACAGTCCCGAGTCCGCTAGACCAAGGCCACTCCAGATGCTCGGGCCCCCGAAGGGTTCAGGGTACCTTACCTCTTACAAAGCAAAGAAAAATGGGATGCACTAGATAGAGGAAATTATAGGGGCCTGAAAATGCTTGACCAAATCATGAAGGTCTGTGAGAGAGTTTTTGAGGATTTGATCAGGCAAAGCATCTCCATTGATGATATGCAGTTTGGTTTTATGCCAGGACGTGGTACAACCGATGCTATCTTCATACTCAGGCAGATACAGGAAAGATACTTACTAAAAGGCAGGGATCTTTACTTTGTGTTTGTAGACCTGGAGAAGGCCTTTGACAGGGTGCCTAGAGATGTTGTGCAGTGGGCTATGACGAAACTTGGTGTGGAAGCGTGGCTGGTGCGTGGGATAATGAAGATGTATGAGGATTCGCGAAGTGCGGTGAGGGTGAAGGGTGTACTAAGTGATAAGTTCGCAGTCCGTGTTGGAGTTCATCAGGGTTCAGTGTTAAGCCCCCTCCTCTTTATTATGGTCCTGGAGGCACTGTCTAGAGTTTTTAGAGGCGGACTCCCATTGGAACTGTTTTATGCAGACGATTTAGTCCTAATAGCTTACAATATGGAAGATGCTGAGGCCAAATTCAGAAGATGGAGAGAGGGCATGGCGAGCAAGGGTTAAGAGTCAATATTAACAAAACCAAGATTATGCATTGTAAAATGAGACGAGGCAATGTGGAAAAGAGCGTTGCATACCAATGTGCACTGTGTGGAAAGGGTGCGGGCGCTAACGTGATTCAATGTAGCATCTGTCAACGCTGGGTGCACCATGGGAGTAAGGCGCTGTAGTAGAATAAAGGGACCCCTGCCGAAGGATAAGTCGGAAATAGAGAAATTTAAGTGCGTAGTGTGCAAAGGCGAGCTTGTGTTAAGTGATGATCCTGTGGCTATGAACTTTGGAAATGAGTCATTGGAGCTGGTGGACAAGTTTTGTTACCTGGGAGATACCATCTCTGCCGGTGGTGGGGCCAAGGCTGCCACTGTCGCTAGAATTAGATGTGGCTGGGGGAAATTCAGAGAACTGCTGCCAATTCTGACCATGAAAAGAATGCCTCTCCCCCTGAAGGGAAAGGTGTATGCCTCATGTGTTAGAAGTGCAATGACGTATGCCGCAGAAACATGGGCCGTTAAAGTAGAGGATGTCAACAGAATGGAACGTAATGAGATGGATGTGTGGGGCCAGGCTGCAGGATAGAATAACAAATGTTGAGCTGAGGAGACGTTTAGGTATAAAGAGTATTAGCGAGGTGATACGTACAAGTAGACTGGGATGGTATGGGCATGTGAAGAGAATGGTTGAACAAAATTGGGTGAAAAAATGCAGGTCTGTGATTGTGGAGGGAGCTGCACCAAGGGGTGGACCGAGGAAGACCTGGGATCGCACTATACGTGCCGATCTCAAATCCAAAAACTTGACAAGTGAAGCAGCCCTTAACCTATAAACGGCAAGGGGGGGGGGGGTATTGAACCCGGTCCCCATGGGCGAGCATATAGGCTCCATTCAGGCCTATAATCGTCATTTTACGATAAATATCGTTATTACCTATTCATATGAGCCTATTTTACCTTCACTATGAAGATAGTAACCTGTAACAACAATAAAACAAGTGAAAATATAATTTTTCTGGTCAAAATCGCAAATATAGATGGACCAGCCCATTCATGAATTATGGAGAAAATTGAGGCAACCCCTCCCTCCACGAGGCCTCAAGCCACACTGAGCCTACTCATTCACACACTCGGTTGTATAACACACTCGCTAGGCATGTAAGCACATCCTCCATACATTTTGCTAATGTTAGCACAAAAATATACCAACGAATTAGGGAATAACAGGGAAAATAGGTGATAATTGAATGGGGAGGGGAAAAGGGGGAAGGAGGGGATGTGGAGGAGTGATATGAGGTATAGGAAAAAAAAAAAAAAAAAATGTGTTTAGTGCTACTGGGGCCGTTTAAATGTTTTTTTTTAGGCCTCCCTCTTAAGAGCGCTGCTGCCGTCGCCCAGTAAAACCTCTTATGAGCTTTGCCGCCGTTTACGGGTTAACAGGGTTGCCTGGAACGCCGCCATTAGGACAAGAGACTGAAACTGCACGTATGCGTGGAGCACTCAGTCTTAAAATGTTATGTATGTATGTTTTGTGCATTGACAGCACTTGTTGTGGTTACCATGGCAACAGAGAGGGGTTGAAGACATTGGTGGGTATGCTGTTATTACTACCCCACCAATGTCTTCACTCCTTACTGCCTCCACACCTTGTTGTTGTTGTAGTAATAGTACTGTAGTAGTCTTCATGCCTTACTGCCTCCACTCCTTGTTGTAGTAGTAGTAGTAGATGGCCCATAGCTACAGCAAGCTGTCTCTGGATGCTGCACACAAGAGGAATGAACAAGAGAAGGTCAGGGCATATGGGGAAAGGATCTTAAATATCCAATAAGGCAGCTTTACCCCCACTAGTCTTCACTAGAGGTGGACCGGATATTGATTTCTTGATATTTGCGGATGCGGATGTAGATGCGGATATTTATTTTCAGTATTTGCGGATGCGGATAGTTTTAGTTTTAACGCTGATTCGCTCACAAATCAGTTACCAACTTACCAGTAAGACATGCAATAATTTCCACTATATGTAAAGCTATAAATTGTTTGATACACAAAAAATAGGATCTATTAAAGGAAAAGGGAACGGCAATGTAACATTGAACACCGCACATTTGTTACGAAAAAAGCTCCCAAGAATTAAATGTTTCAGTAGTCCTTTACTGGCAATACTTCGTATTGAACGTGTACAAGTGAGAGAGAGGAGGAGGAAGGAGGGAAAGGAGGGAGAGGAAAGTAACTGTACTAAACTAGTCCTACTATCTAGGCATAAAATAGTTATATTTATTATTGATTGCTTAATTTTGATACACATAAATATCTTTCAATATTAGCCCTATTTACTTCTCAACCCTCTGAGGATCCATGAAAAGGACCCATGATGCACTTCTTTTTTTTTGTTCTCTGACTATTATTAGTTTCAGATTAGGAAGGGTATATGGAAGTCAGAGGGTTGATTGGGATAGTCTTTAGTTCTTTACCCTTTTAATACCCACATATCCTTCCTAAGCAGCATAAAATCGTCTAATGATAGCAAAAATAAACTGCTAAAACGTGTCAGAGCTTCAAGGGGTTAATAGTTAATTAGTTATTCTGTAAAAGTGTAAATATAATAAGTTTTACGACTTATTAGTTACAAAAATATCCGCACTATATCCGCATTATTGGATGCAGATGCGGATATACAAAATGAAGCGGATATCCGCAGATGCGGATACGGATATCCGGTCCACCTCTAGTCTTCACCACATCTGGAGTGATAGGACCCAGGGCCCAGGGCCCAGTGCTTCTATTCAAGGCTTGCAGAGATCATCGCAGAGAAGTAACAGCCCAGGAGACACATCGTAGCCTGGATGAGGTGCCGTCTATCTTGCCACCTATGTAGAGAACACCTATAAACAGCCTGCCGACCTCTTCATAGTAAACAACCAGAACACACAACTTGGATCAGCTCTGAAATCAATGGAAGGAACCACACAAGGTGACCCCGTAGCAATGTCAATGTATGCATTAGTGTTGCTAACCTTAACAAGCCATGAAGTGACGCAAGTCAAGCAGGTGGCCTATGCAGACGATCTCACTGGAGCGGGAAAAGTCAACGATCTCAAGCACTGGTGGGAGCAAGTATCAAGTGTAGGCCCAGAAATAGGGTATCGTCCAAATGCCAGCAAGTCAATACTAATAGTAAAACCAGAACTTATGAAAGTGCTGTAGAAGCTTTCAGCGGTAGTGAAGTGGTCTTAACAAAGGACGGACAGCGTCACCTTGGGGCGACGATCGGCACGGAAGAGTTCAAGAACCAATATATAGAGAAGGTCAGGGAGTGGGTAAAAGAAATTGAAAAACTGGTGCGGGGGACAGTGGGAGGAAAGGGAAGGGCAAGGTTTCCCAACAAAAATCTACCAAAAAACTACCGCCTGCCTCTACCACCACCGTGCTACCAACACCCGCCCCCAAGTGGGAGGATAGTGACGGTCAGAAAAATAACACCACATATTGCCTCTACCACCACCACCCCCAGCCGACCCTGCTGCTGCCACCCCTGCCAATGTAAGTGGGAGGAAAGTGAGTGGCAAGACGAAAGGTAAGAAAAAACTGCCTGACTCTGCCACCTCTACCCCTTCCACCTCTGCCGCCCCTTCCACCAGTGCCGCCCCTGCCCAGAAGACACCCATGAGAGTCAGGAAAGCGAGACCCTGACTCCATCCAAATATGACGGCCCTGCTCTTTCAGTCTGACGAGGTAAGTCAGACTTTTACGATTGAAGGGAGTACGGGTGGGGCGTTGACAGCGAGTGAATACAAAGGAGAACAAACTGCAACAGACCTATTGGTCCTTACGGGGCAATTTGGATATCTAAAACTACTAATCTACTAACTACGAGGTAGAGAAAAGGATAGCAAAGAAGAAGGCTCCTCCCCACCCACCACTCCCTCCAGCTAGTGCTGGCATGGAAACAGATAGGAAAAATACCATGTACTGTAGTATGGAAAAACTGACACGGAAATTTGGATAGGACAGGGAGAAAATGAAGTTGATTTGTAATCTAAGCTAACTCTATTACTACAATTCTGAAAGGGAACAGATGTATGAATATCAATATACATTGCGGTATGCGTTGACACTTTGTTGCGCGTTATTCTGAAAGAAACTGTGTTAATTGGGGGTGAGGAAGGGCTTTCGTCGGCAGAGAAGAATGACGAAGACCTTCTCTATAGAGACCACGACAGTGACAAAGGAGTACAAAGGAAATCAAGCAACAACAGATCTAGTGACCCTTCTAGGTTGCTTGTCCTCCAAAACACTGAGGATCAAGTGTCCAAACAGTGGTTTAGAGTGGGTAAGGGAACATTGGAAAGGGAATTACTGCCCTGGAACTAATGTCCGTGGCAGGATTAGGAAGTTAGTAGGGGACAGATGGGTTAGTAACTGAGGGGGGGATAAAATAAAGTTATTCATTTACAAACGCAGTCAGTCGCAGGTTTGATGCGAGATATTTGTCTAGGCGGAGTTTAAATGAATCAACGGTGATGCAGTCTATAACGTTTCGGGGAAGCCCATTCCACAAGTTGACAACTCGATTGAAGAAGAAATTCTTAGATTCGTGTGAGTTAAAAGATTTACCAATAATTTTGCAACCGTTTCCCCGCGTGACCTTTCCGACAGTGTCGCTGACGGTGAAGATGACCCACCTATTCAGGGATGCCAACGTCTACAAGTTTTCATGGTCTGACGGTGCCAATTTCCAACCAGATTTGCACCACTTTGATGCAATCAATCTGGGTCAACTGGAAATTGGCCCTGTGGGAATGATGCAAGGGAAAAGGATTTATTCCTTGCATTTTTCGATATGCATGTAAACAAAGCCGATCGTTGCGTCACCGCACCTCCGAAAACAATAAGGAGACGTCGGATCAATGTTATTGTTGTGACGTCAGACGACATTAGTGTCTGAAAAGCTCCTATATTGTCAACATCGCGGAAAAATTCGCTCCACTGAAATCGTCATCACAACTGAACCAGCTGACTTACAGAGCTCTATTCAATGCCAGTCTACAGATTGGAAACCGCACTACGTTTATAGATGCGTGGGAAATTTCTAGCAGTTAAAATAACAAAGATACGGTAGCCTAGGCCTAGACATTTTTCGGCCAGATCGCCCGGATACGACCTCCGTCCTTTGGAAAGGCAGCCCGGGTCACGAGGGTTAAGTATTGATACCATGCACCATCATACAGCAATTAACGTTATCGCTATTCATTTTCATTACTCGGAAAATGGGTTTAAACTGACAGAAAACACCAAAAAATCCTCTGTAGCTCCTTTCTTCTTTCCGCAATGATGAGCTTAAAATTAGATTTTGTTGGTTTCTTGTAATATTCAATTTGAAGTATTGCTATCATGCTTCATAATACACTTTATAGCTTTTTTCCTATCCTCATCTTATTGAAGAAAAACAGGGTTAGAAATTACAAAAAACACCAAAATGCCGACTTTAACCCTTGTCTAGCGGGGTGTTTTGGGCTCATTTGGGCATATTCAGGCCCTCCTGCATGATAAATCAAGCATCTGCATGAAACAAAAATTATTTAGCAAAAAACTAGGCACTAAAAGCTTCAAAATGAGACCAGAACGAGCTACGTAGCACTCGTGGTTCTCTTGCAGTGGTGCCACGAACATGGGAGTTTAGCATATATCGGTATATTTTTCCCAGCTATGCTCACTACTGGCTACACTGCCGCCCTCTCGAGAACACAGGGAACACGAGTTAATGGGCAGCGGTAAGCCCTGGGAGTCGGCTGTCTGGCCCGCTGCTCTCCCGGCTATTTGCACTCTATTTTAACCCTTTAAAAGCCTTAATAATGCTCCTAACTTGCTGCAAATTGGTGCACGACTTAAGTCGAGCGCCGCTCTTTAAGGGTTAAGGGTCCATAACTACAAAACAATGCCCCAAAAAGCGTATGTGTATCTAACAGTTTTTACTTAGAATTACTTAATCTTTCATCTCTGGTAGTATTTGACAAAACTCGCGGGACACTCTGTATAACCCTATATGCATTATATTTTTAAGGATCCTCATAACCGGAGCAATAATAAAAAAAACATATCTTTCATGCCCTTTCACACATCAAAACGCCTTAACTATGCCTAATAAATAAATCAAAATATTACCTGGCTGAACCAAGATATTGGTAGGCAAAATGGAGAATGGAATCGGCTAGCTCTCCCTTCTGGGCAAGCGAAACTAAGAACAGTAACACTCGGCTAGCTTTCCCTTCTGGGCAAGCGCAACTAAGAACACTTCTCGATTCGGAATTACTTCCGTAGGGGCTATAGTCTATTCGCTGTAAATAGGCGAGAAATCATGACCTCTAACCTCTGTAAGTCTTAAACGACTATAGAGTAATCGAGCTAATATGTCTACCATTTGGGAAGGGTCAGTCAAGGAATAGATGTGGAAATTTACAGCCAATTTGATCTAGCCCTTTTTGAGTTACATAGGATA
This sequence comes from Lithodes maja, assembly GCA_037953745.1. NCBI lineage: Eukaryota > Metazoa > Arthropoda > Malacostraca > Decapoda > Lithodidae > Lithodes > Lithodes maja. Next base: position 15,458 of record JBAKBP010020698.1, on the reverse strand, counting down.
GAGGTCATGATTTCTCGCCTACTTACAGCGAATAGACTATAGCCATTCTCCCCTTAACCTATAAATAGACTATAGCCATTCTCCCCTTAACCTATAAATAGACTATAGCCATTCTCCCCTTAACCTATAAATAGACTATAGCCATTCTCCCCTTAACCTATAAATAGACTATAGCCATTCTCCCCTTAACCTATAAATAGACTATAGCCATTCTCCCCTTAACCTATAAATAGACTATAGCCATTCTCCCCTTAACCTATAAATAGACTATAGCCATTCTCCCCTTAACCTATAAACGGCGAGCAGGGTGTATTGAACACCACTGCTCTGGGCGAGCATATTAGGCTCCATTCATGCCTATAATCGTCATTTTACGATAAATATCGTTATTACTTATTCATATGCGCCTATTTTACCTTCACTATGAAGATAGTAACCTGTAACAACAATAAAACAAGTGGAAATATAATTTTTCTGATCAAAATCGCGAATATACAGAAGCAGCCCATTCATGAATTATGGAGCAAATTGAGGCAACCCCTCCCTTCACGAGGCCTCAAGCCACACTGAGCTTACTCATTCACACTCTCGCTTGTGTAACACACTCGCTAGGCACATAAGCACATCCTCCACACAGTTTGCTAATGTTAGCACAAAAATATACCAACGAATTAGGGAATAACAGGGAAAATAGGTGATAATTGAAGGGGGAGGGGAAAGAGGGGATGTGGAGGAGTGATATGAGGTATAGGGGAAAAAATAAACAAAACAAAAATTGTTTAGTACTACTGGGGGCCGTTTAACCCTCAGTTCCCGGATGAGCTCTTATAGCATGTAACAGGAACCCGGATGGTCTCTTATACATCCATGACGTCAAAGCCTGTGAGCTTGCTGTGCGAGGCGTCGGTCCGACGCATGTAAACAACAGCCGGCTGGACCGACGCTCCGCATCTCCGGCCACAAGAAGGAGAGCGTCGCTTGTTCGTGTGTGCCTGTATGTTGTTGTTCAGTATCGAAAAGTGGTGTAAAGTGGCTGGTTTGGCCATAAAGTTATCTCCAATGATATCATCATCACAGCTCACCCAGTTGACTTAGAGAGCTCTACTTAATGCCATTCTACAGGTAAATAACACAGCTACGCTTGGGGATGCGCGGGAATGCGGGAAGCAGTCTGATTAACGAATATACGGTAGCCTAGCCTAGACGTTTTTCGGCCAAAACACCCGGGTTTCTATGAATATATATATATTACATAACCGGGGCTGGAGGGTTAAAATGTTTTTTTAGGCCTTCCCTCTTAAGAGCTTTGCCGCCGTTGCCCAATAAAACTTCTTAAGAGCTTTCTCGCCATTGCCGGGTTAAAAAGTACCTGCACGTGAGACGGTGAGAGTGGTAGTGATCCCGAAGAAAAGGAGATGGACAGGCTAGCAGTGGTAAACCCAGTTGAAGTGTGTGTAAAGGAGGACGTACAGTTGGTCAAAGTTCCAGCAGACCCACCCTCACTCTGGGGCTCGCACTCTGGTGTAGTTGCCAATCAGTGGATATAATAACTTGAATATTTAAGCAAATCTACGAACTTTGGGTGAATGTTCGGGATCATACATAGCGATGTGTGCATTTCTATTTGAGATAGGCTTACTTTCCCTTGTTTAGTAAATGTTCTAACAATGATATAGCCAAAATCAGATCTACCAATCCTAATCTTTGTAAGACACACCTCCTTCCTACACCAGTATTGCCAGATAATTCTGCGAGCCCCAAAGTGAGGGTGGGTCAGCTGGGACTTTGACCAACTGTACCTGGTGTGAACAGGAAGACAACGGACTCGATCGCTACGTGTGACCAGATCTCTCATGGGCTCCTTCTTCTCTACCTGAATCCAAAATGAAGTGCCTCTCGTTGTGTGAAGTGTTTTTGATGATTAATTGGGAAGGGTGATATAAGATATGTTAGTGTTCAATATAACGTCATTGTAGAGATTATTTATTCTCTCCTTTGCTATCCCCCCTCGTGTTGAGAGAACAAAACATAATCTATTAGTGGGATTGATATATATACAGTATATATATAATTCTGGGGATATATTTCTTATATTCCATATCAGAGCTTTATATTTTTTTATGTTTCCTCCACCAACCGACTTTTCTCCTAAACTCAATTAATGAAATCAACAAATACATGTGGCAGTCCAGCGATTCGAACCTAGGATGCTCACACCGAAATTCAGTGCATTTATCCATTGCATTGTTGCTGCTTGATTTCCTTTGTACTCCTTTGCACTTGTTGTGGTTACCATGGCAACAGAGAGGAGGTCAAGACATTGATAGGTATGTTATTATTACTACCCCATCAATGTCTTCACTCCTCACTGCCTCCACACCTTGTTGTAGTAGTAGTAGTAGTAATAGTTGTTGTTCCCTAAGCTGCCTGGCCGAACAGCCCCGAGTCCCTGAGGAAGGCCATGGCCACGATCGGGCTTTCCCACAGAGCTCTCATTGAGTGTAGATTGTGTTGTTGGCATACCGTTTGATACCGTTTGATGTGTTCGCCACTCTTCTAGCGGCACCAAGGAGCGCGACGCCCCTTGTTATGGGTGGTGATTTGGTGCAGTAGACTGTTTGAAGCGACAGCTCGCTCCCTTGCGAGGATGGGCTCGTCTGGCACTTTTTGCAGTTCGACATCTAGGGCTCTCTTGAAGTTGTCTAACGAGATGTCCCTCATGTCTCTTACTCGCCGTGGGAGTTTGTTAAAGAGACGTGGGCCTCTGTGTGATAACCAGCCCTCTTGCAGAGAGCCCATAGCACCCCTGTTATTCATCCGGGGGATTTCACATTCCCAGCCTCTCCTATCACTGAATTTCATGACTATCGGAGTATGTAGGTTTGGTACTAAACCCTCTGCGATTTTCCACGTGTATATTATTGAGGTTGTCCGATGATGATAGTGATGATAGTGATGATAGTGATGATGATACTATAGAAGTGAAGAAGGAGTTGAAATTTCAACCTACTTCAACTCCTTCTTCACTTCCATAGCAAACACACTTGCACAGAACCTACCTCAACCTCTCAATAAATACACGACAACAACGGCCACCTTTCGTAATTTCTACAGAGATAAAGACATACACCCGAACACATTTAGATTGCAAAATGTTACACCAAAATACACTTTTGACGAGCTGTCTAACCTAAATGTACATAATAATAATAATAAGCATGTTACTTATTTCTCATAAGCGCCAATTTTTCCGAAGAATTCACTAGCGCTCGAAAAGAGAAAGAAAAAAGAACAAAAATCAATGCATCAAAAGAAGGCTTATATACAACACACATTTAACAATCACTAGCAGTGGCAAAATAGCCTAAACTCTATAGCCATCCATCATGACACCTCTCTCAAGATCATAGCTTCTCTCAAAGAGAAAAGTCTTAAGTTGTCTCTTGAAGCATTCAACAGAACTCAGTTGTCTCATGGACAGCGGCAACCTGTTATACAACCTCGGAGACATGTAGGAGAATGACCTCTCAAAGAAAGAAGACTGCTGGAAAGCCCTTGGTTCATCAAGACGAAAAGGGTCATTGTCATGACGCACAACTACACCATGGTGTGCCATAAGAGCAGGTGAGCAGGTGAGGAGGTGTGTGGAGTGAGGAGAAGAGGGAGGGGAGTGAAAGGTACAGCATGGTGGACAGAAGAGGTAAGAATAGCTGTGGAAGAAAAGAAGAAAGCATATAGAGAGTGGTTGGGTAGTAGAGGGAATGAAGATTCCGAGAGACAGAAACGAGCGAGGTACGTGGAGAGTAAGAGGGTGGTGAAGAGAGTAGTGAAGGAAAGTAAGAGAAGAGTAGATGAGGAATTTGGAAGGAATCTGAGTGTAAAATGGAGGGAGAGAAAGAAACTGTTCTGGAAAGAAGTCAAGAAAGTTAGGGAAGGTAGCAAGGGAAACAGTAAGGGTGTGAAAGATAAGAATGGGAGAATGCTAGCCGAGAAGCAAGAGAGAGTCGAAAGATGGAGGGAGTACTTCAGTGAGTTGCTAAATGAAAGGAATGAAGAGCCAGCAAACATAGCTGGATATGGTATGGGAGGGAGAAGAAGAGAAGTAGTGGAGGAGGAGGTGGGGATCAGGAGGTCAGAAGTGTGGGAAGCCATGAAAAGAGTGAAGTTGGGGAAAGCACCAGGAACAGATGGAGTGTGTGGGGAAATGTTGAGGTATGGTGGTGAGATAGTGATAGAATGGGTATGGAAAATGTGCAAACTAGCATGGGAGAAGGGGAGTGCACCCGATGACTGGAAGACTGGCATAATAGTCCCCCTATATAAGGGCAAAGGGGAAAGAGGAGTGTGTGGTAACCACCGAGGAATATGTCTTCTAAGCGTAGTAGGGAAGGTATACAGTAGGGTAGTGATTGAGAGAGTGAGAGTGAGAACGGAGAAATGGATAGGCGACGAGCAGGGAGGCTTTAGGAAGGGAAGAGGATGTGTAGATCAGATTTTTACCCTGAATTGTGTTGTGGCGAAGTATCTGGAGAAGAAACAAAAGGTGTATGTTGCCTTTATGGACTTGGAGAAGGCCTATGACAGAGTGGATAGAGAAGGTTTGTGGAAAGTACTTAGAATATACGGAGTAGAGGGCAAGTTGCTGAAAGCAGTGAAGAGCATGTATGAGGGTGCAAAGGCGGCAGTACGTGTGGAGAGTGAGCAGAGCGAGTTCTTTGACCTGAATGTTGGTTTGAAACAGGGGTGTGTGATGTCCCCGTGGTTGTTTACTGTATATATGGATGGAGTTATGAAAGAAATACTATCAAGAGCAGTGGATGTTGGTGTATCGCTGAAAAGGGAGGGAATTGAGTGGAAGCTACCTATACTGCTGTTTGCGGATGATACAGTTCTGATGAGTGATAATGAATGGGAGTTGCAGGGTCTGGTAAACGAGTTTGGAACAGTGTGCGAAAAACGGAATTTGAAGGTAAATACGGGGAAGAGCAAGGTTATGGTCTTCGAAAGGGGTGAAGTCACAGAGTGTGAGGTGAAGCTGAACGGTCAGGCTATGGAGATCGTCAACTCTTTTAAGTATCTGGGCAGTGTGTTGAGTAAAGATGGGACTATGGATGAAGAGGTGCGGGAGAGGGTACAACAGGGGAAGAGGGTTGTAGGAACGCTAAAAGCAGTAACAAGAAATAGGGTGGTCAGTATGGAAGTGAAGAAGTCCTTGCATGACAGTGTGGTAATCCCGACACTGACTTACGGAAGCGAAGCATGGACGTTGGTTGAGAGACTCCGACCAAGAGTGAGAGCAGTGGAAATGAATTACTTAAGGAGTGCGTGCGGAATTACATGGAGGGATAGACAGACTAATGAGGAAGTAAGAAGGAGGTGTGGTGTGGAGGTAGATGTGCTGGAAAGTGTGAAAAGGAACAACTTGAGATGGTTCGGCCATATGGAACGTATGGAAAGCGAGAGAATGACTAAGAGGGTGTACGAGAGCGAGGTGGAGGGACAGAGGGGGAGAGGTAGACCGAATATGAGGTGGAAGGATGGAGTGAGGAACTACATGAATGAAGGCGGTGCTGGTTGGGGGGAGGGGCATCGACTGACTGGGGACAGAGGTGCATGGGGGCGGTTCGTTCGTGGCCACCCCTTCGGGGATCACGGCGTCAGGCAATAGATAGATAGATAGATAGCCATTCTCCCCTTAACCTATAAATAGACTATAGCCATTCTCCCCTTAACCTATAAATAGACTATAGCCATTCTCCCCTTAACCTATAAATAGACTATAGCCATTCTCCCCTTAACCTATAAATAGACTATAGCCATTCTCCCCTTAACCTATAAATAGACTATAGCCATTCTCCCCTTAACCTATAAATAGACTATAGCCATTCTCCCCTTAACCTATAAATAGACTATAGCCATTCTCCCCTTAACCTATAAATAGACTATAGCCATTCTCCCCTTAACCTATAAATAGACTATAGCCATTCTCCCCTTAACCTATAAACGGCGAGCAGGGTGTATTGAACACCACTGCTCTGGGCGAGCATATTAGGCTCCATTCATGCCAATAATCATCATTTTACGATAAATATCGTTATTACTTATTCATATGCGCCTATTTTACCTTCACTATGAAGATAGTAACCTGTAACAACAATAAAACAAGTGGAAATATAATTTTTCTGATCAAAATCGCGAATATACAGAAGCAGCCCATTCATGAATTATGGAGCAAATTGAGGCAACCCCTCCCTTCACGAGGCCTCAAGCCACACTGAGCTTACTCATTCACACTCTCGCTTGTGTAACACACTCGCTAGGCACATAAGCACATCCTCCACACAGTTTGCTAATGTTAGCACAAAAATATACCAACGAATTAGGGAATAACAGGGAAAATAGGTGATAATTGAAGGGGGAGGGGAAAGAGGGGATGTGGAGGAGTGATATGAGGTATAGGGGAAAAAATAAACAAAACAAAAATTGTTTAGTACTACTGGGGCCGTTTAAAATGTTTTTTTAGGCCTTCCCTCTTAAGAGCTTTGCCGCCGTTGCCCAATAAAACTTCTTAAGAGCTTTCTCTCCATTGCCGGGTTAAAAAGTACCTGCACGTGAGACGGTGAGAGTGGTAGTGATCCCGAAGAAAAGGAGATGGACAGGCTAGCAGTGGTAAACCCAGTTGAAGTGTGTGTAAAGGAGGACGTACAGTTGGTCAAAGTTCCAGCAGACCCACCCTCACTCTGGGGCTCGCACTCTGGTGTAGTTGCCAATCAGTGGATATAATAACTTGAATATTTAAGCAAATCTACGAACTTTGGGTGAATGTTCGGGATCATACATAGCGATGTGTGCATTTCTATTTGAGATAGGCTTACTTTCCCTTGTTTAGTAAATGTTCTAACAATGATATAGCCAAAATCAGATCTACCAATCCCAATCTTTGTAAGACACACCTCCTTCCTACACCAGTATTGCCAGATAATTCTGCGAGCCCCAAAGTGAGGGTGGGTCAGCTGGGACTTTGACCAACTGTACCTGGTGTGAACAGGAAGACAACGGACTCGATCGCTACGTGTGACCAGATCTCTCATGGGCTCCTTCTTCTCTACCTGAATCCAAAATGAAGTGCCTCTCGTTGTGTGAAGTGTTTTTGATGATTAATTGGGAAGGGTGATATAAGATATGTTAGTGTTCAATATAACGTCATTGTAGAGATTATTTATTCTCTCCTTTGCTATCCCCCCTCGTGTTGAGAGAACAAAACATAATCTATTAGTGGGATTGATATATATACAGTATATATATAATTCTGGGGATATATTTCTTATATTCCATATCAGAGCTTTATATTTTTTTATGTTTCCTCCACCAACCGACTTTTCTCCTAAACTCAATTAATGAAATCAACAAATACATGTGGCAGTCCAGCGATTCGAACCTAGGATGCTCACACCGAAATTCAGTGCATTTATCCATTGCATTGTTGCTGCTTGATTTCCTTTGTACTCCTTTGCACTTGTTGTGGTTACCATGGCAACAGAGAGGAGGTCAAGACATTGATAGGTATGTTATTATTACTACCCCATCAATGTCTTCACTCCTCACTGCCTCCACACCTTGTTGTAGTAGTAGTAGTAGTAATAGTTGTTGTTCCCTAAGCTGCCTGGCCGAACAGCCCCGAGTCCCTGAGGAAGGCCATGGCCACGATCGGGCTTTCCCACAGAGCTCTCATCGAGTGTAGATTGTGTTGTTGGCATACCGTTTGATACCGTTTGATGGGTTCGCCACTCTTCTAGCGGCAACCAAGGAGCGCGACGCCCCTTGTTATGGGTGGTGATTTGGTGCAGTAGACTGTTTGAAGCGACAGCTCGCTCCCTTGCGAGGATGGGCTCGTCTGGCACTTTTTGCAGTTCGACATCTAGGGCTCTCTTGAAGTTGTCTAACGAGATGTCCCTCATGTCTCTTACTCGCCGTGGGAGTTTGTTAAAGAGACGTGGGCCTCTGTGTGATAACCAGCCCTCTTGCAGAGAGCCCATAGCACCCCTGTTATTCATCCGGGGGATTTCACATTCCCAGCCTCTCCTATCACTGAATTTCATGACTATCGGAGTATGTAGGTTTGGTACTAAACCCTCTGCGATTTTCCACGTGTATATTATTGAGGTTGTCCGATGATGATAGTGATGATAGTGATGATAGTGATGATGATACTATAGAAGTGAAGAAGGAGTTGAAATTTCAACCTACTTCAACTCCTTCTTCACCTCCATAGCAAACACACTTGCACAGAACCTACCTCAACCTCTCAATAAATACACGACAACAACGGCCACCTTTCGTAATTTCTACAGAGATAAAGACATACACCCGAACACATTTAGATTGCAAAATGTTACACCAAAATACACTTTTGACGAGCTGTCTAACCTAAATGTACATAAGAGCAGGTGAGCAGGTGAGGAGGTGTGTGGAGTGAGGAGAAGAGGGAGGGGAGTGAAAGGTACAGCATGGTGGACAGAAGAGGTAAGAATAGCTGTGGAAGAAAAGAAGAAAGCATATAGAGAGTGGTTGGGTAGTAGAGGGAATGAAGATTCCGAGAGACAGAAACGAGCGAGGTACGTGGAGAGTAAGAGGGTGGTGAAGAGAGTAGTGAAGGAAAGTAAGAGAAGAGTAGATGAGGAATTTGGAAGGAATCTGAGTGTAAAATGGAGGGAGAGTAAGAAACTGTTCTGGAAAGAAGTCAAGAAAGTTAGGGAAGGTAGCAAGGGAAACAGTAAGGGTGTGAAAGATAAGAATGGGAGAATGCTAGCCGAGAAGCAAGAGAGAGTCGAAAGATGGAGGGAGTACTTCAGTGAGTTGCTAAATGAAAGGAATGAAGAGCCAGCAAACATAGCTGGATATGGTATGGGAGGGAGAAGAAGAGAAGTAGTGGAGGAGGAGGTGGGGATCAGGTCAGAAGTGTGGGAAGCCATGAAAAGAGTGAAGTTGGGAAAGCACCAGGAACAGATGGAGTGTGTGGGGAAATGTTGAGGTATGGTGGTGAGATAGTGATAGAATGGGTATGGAAAATGTGCAAACTAGCATGGGAGAAGGGGAGTGCACCCGATGACTGGAAGACTGGCATAATAGTCCCCCTATATAAGGGCAAAGGGGAAAGAGGAGTGTGTGGTAACCACCGAGGAATATGTCTTCTAAGCGTAGTAGGGAAGGTATACAGTAGGGTAGTGATTGAGAGAGTGAGAGTGAGAACGGAGAAATGGATAGGCGACGAGCAGGGAGGCTTTAGGAAGGGAAGAGGATGTGTAGATCAGATTTTTACCCTGAATTGTGTTGTGGAGAAGTATCTGGAGAAGAAACAAAAGGTGTATGTTGCCTTTATGGACTTGGAGAAGGCCTATGACAGAGTGGATAGAGAAGGTTTGTGGAAAGTACTTAGAATATACGGAGTAGAGGGCAAGTTGCTGAAAGCAGTGAAGAGCATGTATGAGGGTGCAAAGGCGGCAGTACGTGTGGAGAGTGAGCAGAGCGAGTTCTTTGACCTGAATGTCGGTTTGAAACAGGGGTGTGTGATGTCCCCGTGGTTGTTTACTGTATATATGGATGGAGTTATGAAAGAAATACTATCAAGAGCAGTGGATGTTGGTGTATCGCTGAAAAGGGAGGGAATTGAGTGGAAGCTACCTATACTGCTGTTTGCGGATGATACAGTTCTGATGAGTGATAATGAATGGGAGTTGCAGGGTCTGGTAAATGAGTTTGGAACAGTGTGCGAAAAACGGAATTTGAAGGTAAATACGGGGAAGAGCAAGGTTATGGTCTTCGAAAGGGGTGAAGTCACAGAGTGTGAGGTGAAGCTGAACGGTCAGGCTATGGAGATCGTCAACTCTTTTAAGTATCTGGGCAGTGTGTTGAGTAAAGATGGGACTATGGATGAAGAGGTGCGGGAGAGGGTACAACAGGGGAAGAGGGTTGTAGGAACGCTAAAAGCAGTAACAAGAAATAGGGTGGTCAGTATGGAAGTGAAGAAGTCCTTGCATGACAGTGTGGTAATCCCGACACTGACTTACGGAAGCGAAGCATGGACGTTGGTTGAGAGACTCAGACCAAGAGTGAGAGCAGTGGAAATGAATTACTTAAGGAGTGCGTGCGGAATTACATGGAGGGATAGACAGACTAATGAGGAAGTAAGAAGGAGGTGTGGTGTGGAGGTAGATGTGCTGGAAAGTGTGAAAAGGAACAACTTGAGATGGTTCGGCCATATGGAACGTATGGAAAGCGAGAGAATGACTAAGAGGGTGTACGAGAGCGAGGTGGAGGGACAGAGGGGGAGAGGTAGACCGAATATGAGGTGGAAGGATGGAGTGAGGAACTACATGAATGAAGGCGGTGCAGGTTGGGGGGAGGGGCGTCGACTGACTGGGGACAGAGGTGCATGGGGGCGGTTCGTTCGTGGCCACCCCTTCGGGGATCACGGCGTCAGGCAATAGATAGATAGATAGACATAAGAGCACAGGACCAGACAAAATTCCTGCCAAATTTCTACGAGATGGAGCCATTGGTATAGCAGGCCCCTAACCCACATCATCAACTTGTCAATTAACACCAACACAGTACCTGCTGAACTGAAGGAAGCTATTGTAACCCCTCTATTCAAGAAAGGAAATAAACTAGAAGTTGGCAACTACAGACCAGTTAGCATATTATGTATTGTATCTAAAATCCTTGAAAGAGCGGTATACACCCAAATTGAACACTACCTCAAACAAAATGATCTATTCTATAAGTTTCAATCAGGTTTCAGATGCATGTACTCGACAGACTCCTGTCTCATCCACTTAACGGATCACATTCATAAAGAAATGTCTAAAGGTAACTACACCGGTATGGTTCTTCTTGATCTACAAAAAGCGTTTGACACAGTAGACCATGATATCCTATGTAATAAACTACAAGCTATGGGCATAGGGTCTGTGAACTGGTTTAAATCTTATCTTAGTGGTAGAACCCAAAGAGTCAAAATTGATGATAATATATCTGATCCTATGCCAATTAACTGTTATGTGGTTGTGTGAAATGCAGTCTTCTATGATGTGTTTAATGGTATGGGGTGCTGTGTTACATCCCGGGCAGGTGTCGACGACGGAGTCATCCAGTCTCTTCTGATAGCTCAGGAGAGCTGGATGGTGTCCGCATCTCAGCCTGGCCAGGTGGACTCAGTCCTCGCGAGGAAGGGAGGATTCGGAAGGATGGATTTCGGGAGGTCGTGCTTGCAGCTGGGTGTTGTCTGTGAGCGAGTGGATGGATCGGCGAGAGATATGAGTATGGATGTGCTTCTGGAAGTTGGTTCGGGGTGGGCAGGGAGGGAGAGAGGACAGTAATTGTGTGTGATACCGTGTGCTGGGTGTTGTTTTGATATTTCATGGTGTCTGTGGGTGTGTTGCCATGTAGTGTAGTGGGTGGTCCTGGTTTGTGGAGGCTGCTGCCAGGAATTGAGTGCCTCTCATGTCCAGATGGTCTTTGACTTTGAGGATTTTGGTTTCTTGATGTAGGTGATCTATGGGTGTAGTAGCTGTGCAGCCTGTAATGATCTTTAGGGCTTACTCTGAAGAATAAGCTATGGGTATGGCAGAGTCGCTCAGCTCTCACTCTGATAGACCAGACCAGCCCACGGTTTTAGGTAGAGTAAGTAGTATTATAGATGGATCTAGCTGCAGGAAGATATGCCAACCCTACCGAGCTGTACACACCAGATGATCAGTGTAGGGTTGCAGATACTTTTTTGACCGAGTGTACATCACTACATGAGCAAGTTAATCTGTTTCCCAGTAGTAGTAGTAGTAGTAGAGTAGTAGTAGTTCCCCAGACTGTCTGGCTGAACAGTCCGAGTCCGCTAGACCAAAGCCGCTCCAGATGCTCGGGCCCCCGAAGGGTCCAGGGTGCCTTACCTCTTACCCCTATCAAGATCCTCTCTATTTATCTATCCATCTATCTATCTATCTATATGCTCACAACACACAACACACAACCACCACATAGGGTGTACATCACTACATGAGCAAGGTAATCTGTTTCCTAGTAGTAGTAGTAGTAGTAGTTCCCCAGACTGTCTGTTGAACAGTCCCGAGTTCGCTAGACCAAAGCCGCTCGGGCCTCCAAAGGGTCCTAGGTGCCTTACCTCTTACCCCTATTAACCCTCTCCGACCATATGAAGCGATTTTGAGCCTATTGGGGATACTTTAAAGCCTTTGTTAACATCAGGGGTATTTAGAAACCTTTAGTTTAGTTACTTCAACCTCTGCAGTTGTCTTGAGTTAGCTGTGGGCAGAAAACTAATTTTGGAGAGGTAATTATAAGAGTATTATTGCTAATCTGGCAACCTCTGCGTCATAAATGCGTGAAAGGGTTAATCCGTTTCCTAGTAGTAGTAGTAGGTCCCCAGACTGTCTGGCTGAGCAGTCCCGAGTCCGGTAGACCAAGGCCGCTTCAGATGCTCGGGCCCCCGAAGGGTCCAGGGTGCCTTACCTCTTAAGCCGGTATCACACGAGCGCTTTTCCCTCAACATTTATCCTCAACACTGGTCTGGCAGCTTATGAGGTCAACATTTGAAATATTTCGGTCACCTAAATTCATCTACCATCAGTCTGGTTTCCAATACCAGTGTAATATATTCCAGAAATGTTGCCAGAAATGGTTTGATGATGGAATGTTGACTATAAAAGCTCTGGTGTGATACCGCCTTTACCCACATCAAGATCCTGGTGGAATTAAAATAAACAATTTCCACTGACCTGAAGAAAGTACGGTTTTCCATGCAGACCTTCCACAACCTCTTAGCAGCCTTGTGATTGGCCAGTTTGAAACCAACGGTGGATTCGTACGTCTCGAACTCCCCGGTACATTTCGCTCGCCAATAACTTTCTCAATTTTCAAGGATAGCCAGCGTTTTTTCTTTGGCGAGCGGGAGCGAGCCAACACTCAAAGGCTCGCTATCGCTCGCCTAAAATCGTCTACAAAAAAAATAATAAAACACGCAAAGGCTCGCTATCGCTCGCCGAAAATCGTCCGCTAGGAAAAAAATAAATAAATTAAAGGCTCGCTATCGCTCGCCTCAAAATAAAAATAAAAGAAAATAATAATTAGACTCGCTATCGCTCGCCACTTACCTGAAGAAAGTATGGTTTTCCACGCAGACCTTCCACAACCTCTTAGCAGCCTTGTGGTTGGCCAGTTTGAAGCCCACGGTAGATTCGTACGTCTCGAACTCCCCCGGCCGGATCTTGATGTAGAAATTGCTGCGCTTGTAAGATATCTTGAGGATTTTGGGCCAGGCGAACCGATTGATGCGAAGTCTGCAAGGAAAGAAGATATTAACTAATTTCATCCTTAACCCTTGTCTAGCGGGGTGTTTTTGGGCTCATTTGGGCATATTCAGGCCGTCCTGCATGATAAATCAAGCATCTGCATGTATTTTTTTTTATTTTAGCAATAAACTAGGCACTAAAGCTTCAAAATGAGACCAGAACGAGCTACGTAGCACTCGTGGTTCTCTTGCAGTGGTGCCACCAACATGGGAGTTTAGCATATATCGGTATATTTTTCTCGCAGCTATGCTCACTACTGGCTACACTGCCGGCCTCTCCAGAACACAGGGAACATGAGTTAATGGGCGGCGGTAAGCCCTGGATTCGGCTGTCTGGCCCGCTGTGCTCCCGGCCATTTGCACTCGATTTAAACCCTTTAAAAGCCTTAATAATGCTCCTAACTTGCTGCAAATTGGTGCACAACTTAAGTCGAGCGCCACCAATAAGGGGTTAAAGGGGTAGAGTGCTTGTTTTTGGGTCTATGTATTTATTTATAGTATAGCTTAAAAAAATACCCTAGCCCCCCCCCCCCCCCCCCTTCAGATAAATTTATAAATTTTTCGATAGGCCGATTTCTCCTACAATTACAGGCTCGCTATCGCTCGCCAGGAAAACATCGACACCTAATGGCACAAAAGGTCTTTATATTGACTAAGTACCTGGAATAGGGAAAAAGATGTTATTATAATGTAAAACTTGCAACATAAACAAACCAAACCATATACGAACACAGTAAAAGACAATCAACCAATCCAAATGGCTATACAGTGAACCCTTAAATGGCTATAGTGAACCCTTAAATGGCTATACAGTGAACCCTTAAATGGCTATACAGTGAACCCTTAAATGGCTATACAGTGAACCCTTAAATGGCTATACAGTGAACCCTCAAATTACGCGCAATAAAACTACGCTCTAACCACAATTGAGGACACAAATACGTAAGTACGCTCAATTATTCTAATGTACGCGCCGAGCGGAGTCGATTCGTATCTGTTGGAGAGTTTCGGGCGGCCATATTGACGTGACGCCGAGCCCTCCGACGACGTCGTCACTGTTGACTGTGGAGAGAGAGACACATCTCCCGTACCCAACTATTATGTATCTATAAAGCACAACAGGATACTATGAATCTAGGAAAAACACGGATAAAACAAAAAGGTCCATGTGCCTAAATGCATCCTCCATTCATAAAATGGTGGGGGGGGGTTGAATGATGGCAGTAGAGCGGAGACTGATAAAGGAGAAAGCAGAGGTGCTGGGGAAATACTTTGGGGGGGTACTAACAGTGGAGTCGGAGGATGCAGTGCCTACTATTCCCATCAAACAGGCACCGGCACTAGAAACTAATAGAGTTTTCCCATACTAGAATAAGAAGGGCTATAGAAAAAATGAACAGAAGTAAGTCCCCGGGACCGGATGGGATACACCCAAGAATCATAAAGGAAGGAGGGGAGATGCTAGTAGAGCCATTGAAAATGTTATTTGAGGTATCGTTTAATACAGGACAAATCCCGATGGACTGGAGAGAGGCGAACATAACAGCTATATTTAAGAAGGGAAAGAGAAATGACCCAGGGAATTATAGACCAGTCAGTTTGACAAGTGTTGTGTGTAAACTAATGGAAACGGTAATTAGAGAAGGAATAATGGAGCATATGAAATCAAACCAACTTTTCAGTGGGAGACAGTTCGGATTCTTGCCGGGGAGGTCGACGGTACTACAGCTAATTAAGGTGGTAGATGATTGGATGCAAATTCTGGAGGATGGTGATGTTATAGACGTGGTATATTGTGATTTATGAAGGCCTTCGATAAGGTCCCACATAAAAGGTTAATAGAGAAAGTTAGAAGCTATAATATAGGGGAGAAATGTGTGAAATGGATAGAAGCCTTCCTGAAAGATCGGAGACAGAGGGTACTGGTGAATGGAATAGGCTCGGGGTGGAGGGAAATTACAAGTGGGGTACCTCAGGGATCTGTGTTGGGACCACTACTGTTCGTTATATTTATCAACGACTTGCCTGAAGTTATAACTAATGGAAGTGAGGTATACCTGTATGCGGATGACACTAAACTGTATAGAAGAGTGAGGAG
>JBAKBP010020697.1:0-42069 GCA_037953745.1 Lithodes maja | reverse complement strand
CTTGTATGGTGGAGACACACAACGGGATTTAGAGCCTCTATAACTGGGCTATCTACACGAGAGGTAGACATATAATACAGCTAAAATCACCCTAAAAACTAAGATAATTAACATTGAATTGACAAAATAATAATTTCTCAAAAACTATTTTCTGAGATTGGACACTAAAGTGAATTGGTCTTGTATGGTGGAGACACAAAACGGGATTTAGAGCCTCTATAACTGGGCTATCTTAATACATGAGAGGTAGACATATAATACAGCTAAAATCACCCTAAAAACTAAGATAATTAACATTGAATTGACAAAATAATAATTTCTCAAAAACTATTTTCTGAGATTGGACACTAAAGTGAATTGGTCTTGTATGGTGGAGACACAAAACGGGATTTAGAGCCTCTATAACTGGGCTATCTTAATACATGAGAGGTAGACATATAATAGAGCTAAAATCATCCTAAAAACTAAGATAATTAACATTGAATTGAAAAAATAATAATTTCTCAAAAACTATTTTCTGAGATTGGACACTAAAGTGATTTGGTCTTGTATGGTGGAGACATAAAACGGGATTTAGAGCCTCTATATCTGGGCTATCTTAATACATGAGAGGTAGACATATAATAGAGCTAAAATCACCCTAAAAACTAAGATAATTAACATTGAATTGAAAAAATAATAATTTCTCAAAAACTATTTTCTGAGATTGGACACTAAAGTGATTTGGTCTTGTATGGTGGGGACATAAAACGGGATTTAGAGCCTCTATAACTGGGCTATCTTAATACATGAGAGGTAGACATATAATAGAGCTAAAATCACCCTAAAAACTAGGCTAATTAACATTGAATTGACAAAATAATATTTTCTCAAAAACTATTTTCTGAGATTGGACACTAAAGTGAATTGGTCTTGTATGGTGGAGACATAAAACGGGATTTAGAGCCTCTATAACTGGGCTATCTTAATACATGAGAGGTAGACATATAATACAGCTAAAATCACCCTAAAAACTAAGATAATTAACATTGAATTGACAAAATAATAATTTCTAAAAAACTATTTTCTGAGATTGGACACTAAAGTGATTTGGTCTTGTATGGTGCAGACACAAAACGGGATTTAGAGCCTCTATAACTGGGCTATCTTAATACATGAGAGGTAGACATATAATACAGCTAAAATCACCCTAAAAACTAAGATAATTAACATTGAATTGACAAAATAATAATTTCTCAAAAACTATTTTCTGAGATTGGACACTAAAGTGATTTGGTCTTGTATGGTGGAGACACAAAACGGGATTTAGAGCCTCTATAACTGGGCTATCTACACGAGAGGTAGACATATAATAGAGCTAAAATCACCCTAAAAACTAAGATAATTAACATTGAATTGACAAAATAATATAAACGGGATTTAGAGCCTCTATAACTGGGCTATCTACATGAGAGGTAGACATATAATACAGCTAAAATCACCCTAAAAACTAAGATAATTAACATTGAATTGACAAAATAATAATTTCTCAAAAACTATTTTCTGAGATTGGACACTAAAGTGATTTGGTCTTGTATGGTGGAGACACAAAACGGGATTTAGAGCCTCTATAACTGGGCTATCTACACGAGAGGTAGACATATAATAGAGCTAAAATCACCCTAAAAACTAAGATAATTAACATTGAATTGACAAAATAATATAAACGGGATTTAGAGCCTCTATAACTGGGCTATCTACATGAGAGGTAGACATATAATACAGCTAAAATCACCCTAAAAACTAAGATAATTAACATTGAATTGACAAAATAATAATTTCTCAAAAACTATTTTCTGAGATTGGACACTAAAGTGATTTGGTCTTGTATGGTGGAGACACAAAACGGGATTTAGAGCCTCTATAACTGGGCTATCTACACGAGAGGTAGACATATAATAGAGCTAAAATCACCCTAAAAACTAAGATAATTAACATTGAATTGACAAAATAATAATTTCTCAAAAACTATTTTCTGAGATTGGACACTAAAGTGAATTGGTCTTGTATGGTGGAGACACAAAACGGGATTTAGAGCCTCTATAACTGGGCTATCTACACGAGAGGTAGACATATAATACAGCTAAAATCACCCTAAAAACTAAGATAATTAACATTGAATTGACAAAATAATAATTTCTCAAAAACTATTTTCTGAGATTGGACACTAAAGTGATTTGGTCTTGTATGGTGGAGACACAAAACGGGATTTAGAGCCTCTATAACTGGGCTATCTACACGAGAAGTAGACATATAATAGAGCTAAAATCACCCTAAAAACTAAGATAATTAACATTGAATTGACAAAATAATAATTTCTCAAAAACTATTTTCTGAGATTGGACACTAAAGTGAATTGGTCTTGTATGGTGGAGACACAAAACGGGATTTAGAGCCTCTATAACTGGGCTATCTACACGAGAGGTAGACATATAATACAGCTAAAATCACCCTAAAAACTAAGATAATTAACATTGAATTGACAAAATAATAATTTCTCAAAAACTATTTTCTGAGATTGGACACTAAAGTGATTTGGTCTTGTATGGTGGAGACACAAAACGGGATTTAGAGCCTCTATAACTGGGCTATCTACACGAGAGGTAGACATATAATAGAGCTAAAATCACCCTAAAAACTAAGATAATTAACATTGAATTGACAAAATAATATAAACGGGATTTAGAGCCTCTATAACTGGGCTATCTACACGAGAGGTAGACATATAACAGAGCTAAAATCACCCTAAAAACTAAGATAATTAACATTGAATTGACAAAATAATAATTTCTCAAAAACTATTTTCTGAGATTGGACACTAAAGTGAATTGGTCTTGTATGGTGGAGACACAAAACGGGATTTAGAGCCTCTATAACTGGGCTATCTACACGAGAGGTAGACATATAATAGAGCTAAAATCACCCTAAAAACTAAGATAATTAACATTGAATTGACAAAATAATATAAACGGGATTTAGAGCCTCTATAACTGGGCTATCTACACGAGAGGTAGACATATAATACAGCTAAAATCACCCTAAAAACTAAGATAATTAACATTGAATTGACAAAATAATAATTTCTCAAAAACTATTTTCTGAGATTGGACACTAAAGTGAATTGGTCTTGTATGGTGGAGACACAAAACGGGATTTAGAGCCTCTATAACTGGGCTATCTTAATACATGAGAGGTAGACATATAATACAGCTAAAATCACCCTAAAAACTAAGATAATTAACATTGAATTGACAAAATAATAATTTCTCAAAAACTATTTTCTGAGATTGGACACTAAAGTGAATTGGTCTTGTATGGTGGAGACACAAAACGGGATTTAGAGCCTCTATAACTGGGCTATCTACACGAGAGGTAGACATATAATACAGCTAAAATCACCCTAAAAACTAAGATAATTAACATTGAATTGACAAAATAATATAAACGGGATTTAGAGCCTCTATAACTGGGCTATCTTAATACATGAGAGGTAGACATATAATACAGCAAAAATCACCCTAAAAACTAAGATAATTAACATTGAATTGACAAAATAATAATTTCTCAAAAACTATTTTCTGAGATTGGACACTAAAGTGAATTGGTCTTGTATGGTGGAGACACAAAACGGGATTTAGAGCCTCTATAACTGGGCTATCTTAATACATGAGAGGTAGACATATAATACAGCTAAAATCACGCTAAAAACTAAGATAATTAACATTGAATTGACAAAATAATAATTTCTCAAAAACTATTTTCTGAGATTGGACACTAAAGTGAATTGGTCTTGTATGGTGGAGACATAAAACGGGATTTAGAGCCTCTATAACTGGGCTATCTACACGAGAGGTAGACATATAATAGAGCTAAAATCACCCTAAAAACTAAGATAATTAACATTGAATTGACAAAATAATAATTTCTCAAAAACTATTTTCTGAGTTTGGACACTAAAGTGAATTGGTCTTGTATGGTGGAGACACAAAACGGGATTTAGAGCCTCTATAACTGGGCTATCTACACGAGAGGTAGACATATAATACAGCTAAAATCACCCTAAAAACTAAGATAATTAACATTGAATTGACAAAATAATAATTTCTCAAAAACTATTTTCTGAGATTGGACACTAAAGTGAATTGGTCTTGTATGGTGGAGACACACAACAGGATTTAGAGCCTCTATAACTGGGCTATCTACACGAGAGGTAGACATATAATACAGCTAAAATCACCCTAAAAACTAAGATAATTAACATTGAATTGACAAAATAATAATTTCTCAAAAACTATTTTCTGAGATTGGACACTAAAGTGAATTGGTCTTGTATGGTGGAGACACAAAACGGGATTTAGAGCCTCTATAACTGGGCTATCTTAATACATGAGAGGTAGACATATAATACAGCTAAAATCACCCTAAAAACTAAGATAATTAACATTGAATTGACAAAATAATAATTTCTCAAAAACTATTTTCTGAGATTGGACACTAAAGTGAATTGGTCTTGTATGGTGGAGACACAAAACGGGATTTAGAGCCTCTATAACTGGGCTATCTTAATACATGAGAGGTAGACATATAATAGAGCTAAAATCACCCTAAAAACTAAGATAATTAACATTGAATTGAAAAAATAATAATTTCTCAAAAACTATTTTCTGAGATTGGACACTAAAGTGATTTGGTCTTGTATGGTGGAGACATAAAACGGGATTTAGAGCCTCTATATCTGGGCTATCTTAATACATGAGAGGTAGACATATAATAGAGCTAAAATCACCCTAAAAACTAAGATAATTAACATTGAATTGAAAAAATAATAATTTCTCAAAAACTATTTTCTGAGATTGGACACTAAAGTGATTTGGTCTTGTATGGTGGGGACATAAAACGGGATTTAGAGCCTCTATAACTGGGCTATCTTAATACATGAGAGGTAGACATATAATAGAGCTAAAATCACCCTAAAAACTAGGCTAATTAACATTGAATTGACAAAATAATATTTTCTCAAAAACTATTTTCTGAGATTGGACACTAAAGTGAATTGGTCTTGTATGGTGGAGACATAAAACGGGATTTAGAGCCTCTATAACTGGGCTATCTTAATACATGAGAGGTAGACATATAATACAGCTAAAATCACCCTAAAAACTAAGATAATTAACATTGAATTGACAAAATAATAATTTCTAAAAAACTATTTTCTGAGATTGGACACTAAAGTGATTTGGTCTTGTATGGTGCAGACACAAAACGGGATTTAGAGCCTCTATAACTGGGCTATCTTAATACATGAGAGGTAGACATATAATACAGCTAAAATCACCCTAAAAACTAAGATAATTAACATTGAATTGACAAAATAATAATTTCTCAAAAACTATTTTCTGAGATTGGACACTAAAGTGATTTGGTCTTGTATGGTGGAGACACAAAACGGGATTTAGAGCCTCTATAACTGGGCTATCTACACGAGAGGTAGACATATAATAGAGCTAAAATCACCCTAAAAACTAAGATAATTAACATTGAATTGACAAAATAATATAAACGGGATTTAGAGCCTCTAAAACTGGGCTATCTACATGAGAGGTAGACATATAATACAGCTAAAATCACCCTAAAAACTAAGATAATTAACATTGAATTGACAAAATAATAATTTCTCAAAAACTATTTTCTGAGATTGGACACTAAAGTGATTTGGTCTTGTATGGTGGAGACACAAAACGGGATTTAGAGCCTCTATAACTGGGCTATCTACACGAGAGGTAGACATATAATAGAGCTAAAATCACCCTAAAAACTAAGATAATTAACATTGAATTGACAAAATAATATAAACGGGATTTAGAGCCTCTATAACTGGGCTATCTACATGAGAGGTAGACATATAATACAGCTAAAATCACCCTAAAAACTAAGATAATTAACATTGAATTGACAAAATAATAATTTCTCAAAAACTATTTTCTGAGATTGGACACTAAAGTGATTTGGTCTTGTATGGTGGAGACACAAAACGGGATTTAGAGCCTCTATAACTGGGCTATCTACACGAGAGGTAGACATATAATAGAGCTAAAATCACCCTAAAAACTAAGATAATTAACATTGAATTGACAAAATAATAATTTCTCAAAAACTATTTTCTGAGATTGGACACTAAAGTGAATTGGTCTTGTATGGTGGAGACACAAAACGGGATTTAGAGCCTCTATAACTGGGCTATCTACACGAGAGGTAGACATATAATACAGCTAAAATCACCCTAAAAACTAAGATAATTAACATTGAATTGACAAAATAATAATTTCTCAAAAACTATTTTCTGAGATTGGACACTAAAGTGATTTGGTCTTGTATGGTGGAGACACAAAACGGGATTTAGAGCCTCTATAACTGGGCTATCTACACGAGAAGTAGACATATAATAGAGCTAAAATCACCCTAAAAACTAAGATAATTAACATTGAATTGACAAAATAATAATTTCTCAAAAACTATTTTCTGAGATTGGACACTAAAGTGAATTGGTCTTGTATGGTGGAGACACAAAACGGGATTTAGAGCCTCTATAACTGGGCTATCTACACGAGAGGTAGACATATAATACAGCTAAAATCACCCTAAAAACTAAGATAATTAACATTGAATTGACAAAATAATAATTTCTCAAAAACTATTTTCTGAGATTGGACACTAAAGTGATTTGGTCTTGTATGGTGGAGACACAAAACGGGATTTAGAGCCTCTATAACTGGGCTATCTACACGAGAGGTAGACATATAATACAGCTAAAATCACCCTAAAAACTAAGATAATTAACATTGAATTGACAAAATAATAATTTCTCAAAAACTATTTTCTGAGATTGGACACTAAAGTGAATTGGTCTTGTATGGTGGAGACACAAAACGGGATTTAGAGCCTCTATAACTGGGCTATCTACACGAGAGGTAGACATATAATACAGCTAAAATCACCCTAAAAACTAAGATAATTAACATTGAATTGACAAAATAATAATTTCTCAAAAACTATTTTCTGAGATTGGACACTAAAGTGATTTGGTCTTGTATGGTGGAGACACAAAACGGGATTTAGAGCCTCTATAACTGGGCTATCTACACGAGAGGTAGACATATAATACAGCTAAAATCACCCTAAAAACTAAGACAATTAACATTGAATTGACAAAATAATAATTTCTCAAAAACTATTTTCTGAGATTGGACACTAAAGTGAATTGGTCTTGTATGGTGGAGACACAAAACGGGATTTAGAGCCTCTATAACTGGGCTATCTACACGAGAGGTAGACATATAATACAGCTAAAATCACCCTAAAAACTAAGATAATTAACATTGAATTGACAAAATAATAATTTCTCAAAAACTATTTTCTGAGATTGGACACTAAAGTGATTTGGTCTTGTATGGTGGAGACACAAAACGGGATTTAGAGCCTCTATAACTGGGCTATCTACACGAGAGGTAGACATATAATACAGCTAAAATCACCCTAAAAACTAAGATAATTAACATTGAATTGACAAAATAATAATTTCTCAAAAACTATTTTCTGAGATTGGACACTAAAGTGATTTGGTCTTGTATGGTGGAGACACAAAACGGGATTTAGAGCCTCTATAACTGGGCTATCTACACGAGAGGTAGACATATAATAGAGCTAAAATCACCCTAAAAACTAAGATAATTAACATTGAATTGACAAAATAATATAAACGGGATTTAGAGCCTCTATAACTGGGCTATCTTAATACATGAGAGGTAGACATATAATACAGCTAAAATCACCCTAAAAACTAAGATAATTAACATTGAATTGACAAAATAATAATTTCTCAAAAACTATTTTCTGAGATTGGACACTAAAGTGAATTGGTCTTGTATGGTGGAGACACAAAACGGGATTTAGAGCCTCTATAACTGGGCTATCTACACGAGAGGTAGACATATAATAGAGCTAAAATCACCCTAAAAACTAAGATAATTAACCCTCCGACCCCGGCTAGGGAATATCGTAACTGTACTCTGTGTCCGGGGGTTTTCAGGAATTTTGGTACAAGTTGACTCACATGTTACTCCTGAAATACATTACACAAAGTTATAAAAAAAACAGAAAAATGTAGCACAAACCTTCATGTGTAGAATGCCGTTGAGTAGAGGTCTCTAGCCCAAGTGATTGCATAATGGTGAGCGCGGGAAGTGGAGTGATTTTTATGCGTGAAAATCATCCCGCGTTCGGATGCGTCGCCTTGGCCCAGGCCGCGGCCGTCAATAGTAATATTCCGTCAATAGTGATATTCCGTCAATAGTGATATTCCGTCAATAGTAATATTCCGTCAATAGTAATATTCCGTCAATAGTAATATTCCGTCAATAGTAATATTCCGTTCACATTTTCACTCGATACCGTAGTTTTTATGAGTAATTGAGGTAGGTTATTGTTATATTAGGCACTGATTATTCGTTATCACAGGTGTTTATTATACTTTGGCCATCAAATCTTAGGTCTTGTGTCACTTTCACTTTGACAAATATGCTTTAGAGAGTGTCACTGTCACTGATAATGCTCATTTTCACTTGATACGGTACATTTTATTAGTAATTGAGGTAGGTTATTGTTATATTAGGCACTGATTATTCGTTATCACAGGTGTTTATTATACTTTGGCCATCTAATATTAGTTCGTGTGTCACTTTCACTTTGGTAAATATGCTTGAGAGAGTGTCACTTTCACTGATAATGCTCATTTTCACTTGATACGGTACATTTTATTAGTAATTGAGGTAGGTTATTGTTATATTAGGCACTGATTATTCGTTATCACAGGTGTTTATTATACTTTGGCCATCTAATATTATGTCATGTGTCACTTTCACTTAGTTATATGCTTTGTAAACGTTTTATATACAATTTATTGTGTCTTTTTTCACTTATTTATATATGTTTTCATAATACATGACTTTTTTTATCACAATACACCTGTACATTGTTTTATTTCCACTTGTTGCCTATATACATACATATTGTCAGTCTTTGGTACTTTCACTATGATTATTAGTTAGTACTCCTGCTTGCTGTGGTATTCAGCAAAGCACGGTATAGGACATAGTGACAGTCGGCACTCCACACACTGCATGGTGGTCTTTTTCTGCTTCCTCGGCCTCACCTGGCTGTTCCAGCAGACATGGCACCGCCTTCTGCTAATGGTGACTCCATCTCGTTCCAGAGGCAGGTAACCGAGCTTGTGCACACTTACAAACTGTGCAGCCTGCATGCGGTCCTGAACGGGGCGCCCAGGTTGTGCCACTGCCCTCTGTGGCATAGCATACCTGTCCAGGAGCTCCACCAACACCTGTTTTTGGAACCTCCGCAGGCTACTGAACTTCCTGGGTGTGCGCGGATTCCGAAGCCTGTAGATATTATAGGCATTCAGCATTGACATGTCCACCATGTGCAGAAAGAACTTTTTGTACCATCTGCACGAGGTACGCAGACAGTCGATGAAGCCTATCTGCATGTCGGACTTGTCCACCAGCCTCATATTTATGTTGTAGTCCAGGACAGCATCGGGCTTGGTCACCCTGACTTTGGTGCGGCGATCCACCTTGCCAGTCTCAACCATTTCCCCCTTGTGGACGGTGCTCAGGATGTTGACCTTCCGCTGGTCGTGCCAGTGGATAGCCAGAATGGGTCCCGACTTCTTCTTGAAGACATCGCCTTTCTTTGTTTTAGGAGGGAAACTTGGCATGCCCTTCCTTTTTGCTCTAACTGTGCCTACAGTCCCCGTCTGGCGCTCATGGAGGTACTTTGAGAGAGTGGGGGACGTGTAGTAGTTGTCCGTGTAGAGGACGTGATTCTTTTCGAAGTACCGGTTCATCATGGCTTGAACCACTGCTCCGCCAAAGCCAATGAGGGGGTCTATTGCCACGTCCCCTTCCTTCCCGCTGTAGACCAGGAAGTCCAGGACATAGCCAGTTTTGGCAATCGCACAGCACAAAGAACTTTATACCAAAGCGATGTCTCTTTGAGGGGATGTACTGCCTGAAGCTCAGCTTTCCCCGGAACAGCACAAGAGACTCGTCAATACAGACGTTGCAGAAGGGCATGAAGTAGGACGTGAAACGTTCTCTCATCATCTCGTACAACGTCCTAATTTTCCACAGTTTGTCAGGGAGATGCATGTCGGTGTTGGTGACAAGATGGAGCGCTCCGAGGATGTCGAGGTACCGGTCCCGAGAGATGTATTTCCCGAAGGCAGGGGTGGATATTAGATCTTTGGTGATCCAATAGTCAGCCAACCTGTGCTTCTTCACATGAGGCATTAGCATGGTGATTGCCAGGAACACCATGAACTCGGGATGAGTCACTGGGGTCCACCGCTTCATGTGGCCCTTGGTCACCTTGCCAAAAAAGTTAACCTGGATTTGGTAATGCTTATTTGTCTCTTTTATGACAAAGTCAGTAACCTCCTTATCAAAAAAAGCCTCAAAAAGCTCATGTGGTCGAGCATTGGGGCCTGCAGGAAAACTTGGGGTAACTCCTGGAGCATCCTGTACCTCATCAAAAGGGGTTACATCAGGGTCAATGACTTGATCAGCAGCCACATCCTGCCAGTTGAAAACATAAAATCCGTCCTTCTGGCGACGCTGACGAGGAGCTACAGCGGGGGCAGCACGCCCACGAACTTTGGCGGCGCGAACCCTAGGGCGGCCAGGAGCGCGACGGCGCCCAGGCCCAGCCCGGCGGCCAGCCAGGCGGCCAGGGCGGCCAGGAGCACGACGGCCCTGGGCAAAGCGTCTGGGTTGAGGGTCGTCGATGTCCATAAATTCGTCATCGTCGTTGTCGTCAGAGCCGTCATCTTGCCCTGACGGTGGACCCAGGTAATCATGGCCAGAGTCGTCTGTGAGGTGCCCTTCATCTTCAGAGCCCCCCTCATATTCTTGCGGGGAACGAATGATGCGTGGGCGGCGTGTAGGTCGGCGAGGTGGGGAAGGAGTGGGAGATGAGGCTCTGTCATCTTCATACAGAGGTTCGGGGCTCCTTGGCCTACGACGAGTCTTAGACAGCACTGGTTCAGTGTCTGTAGGTGCAGGTATGGATGCGAGGTCAAACACATCATCAGGAACCTCTGTTGTAGGCTGGAGAGGTGGGGTGGACCCTGGGGAAACTTGCGGGGGCGTATGGCTGGGAGCGGCAGGGGTGGAAGCCGCAGGGGTGGAAGCCGCGGGAGCCTCGAACAAAGAGCGCCTACTTGTAGCTCCTTTTTTGACATATTTTCTCCCTTTTCCCTTTTCTTTAGTAGTATGTCTCCTCTCGGGGGAAATAGGGGGTAAATAGGACGAAAGTGGGGGTTCCTCAACCCTAGGCAGTGCTGGTGGTGGTGGGGAAGAATGGCGGGAGCCTGGGGCAACTTGGGTGGCGTGGGTAGATAAGGAAGACAATGGCGGGTCAACCTCGGCCTCACGCGCAGCCTCACTGGCACCCTCACGCACTGCTCCCTCACCAACTTTTAGGGCCTCTTTCCTGGCTGCCGCGGCCGCCTTTTTGAGCACTTGTTTCTTATAGAAACGTATCTTGAATGGGGATTTAGCTGGCGAAGGGCTAGGTGTCGTGTCACTCAACCTAAACTTGGCAGTCGACCTAGTGCTGTCCCATTCGCTCACTCTCACTAGACTCTCATCACCTTGCACAACTATGTCACGTTCAGTACTATCATCACTTTCATCGTCATGCTCAAATCCAATAAAAAGCGCGTCTCTTTCACGGATTTCTTCTATATCGTCAAAATCCTCACTATAGTGAGACTCGTAAGACTCGGAGCTATCACTGCCCAAGTCATCACCAATTTTTTGGCCTTCACCACGTTCATAACTCCTCAAAGCTATTTCAATACCTCCGGGAGTCAACGCATCTTGTGCGTGCATTCGCGTTAGGGCGCGACGAACATGGGCAGGCGTCGAAGGGAGTGTGGAATCGGACACAAGGGAATCACTTTTTGGGCTAGTATCCATGTTGGCGGCAGGGTAGAGACTGGCGTACATGCTGTCTGGTAGCGCCGCCTGGTGACCACGGAGCAAAATTTGTACGCGCGCCATTCGAAAAGCACTCACGCAAGCAATGGTACAGTGTTGTACCACCCGGGTTCCTCGGGCCAAAAAAAAATGGTACACACGTGTACCACCCGGGGTCGAAGGGTTAACATTGAATTGACAACATAATATAAACGGGATTTAGAGCCTCTATAACTGGGCTATCTTAATACATGAGAGGTAGACATATAATACAGCTAAAATCACCCTATAAACTAAGATAATTAACATTGAATTGACAAAATAATAATTTCTCAAAAACTATTTTCTGAGATTGGACACTAAAGTGAATTGGTCTTGTATGGTGGAGACACAAAACGGGATTTAGAGCCTCTATAACTGGGCTATCTACACGAGAGGTAGACATATAATACAGCTAAAATCACCCTAAAAACTAAGATAATTAACATTGAATTGACAAAATAATATAAACGGGATTTAGAGCCTCTATAACTGGGCTATCTTAATACATGAGAGGTAGACATATAATACAGCTAAAAATCACCCTAAAAACTAAGATAATTAACATTGAATTGACAAAATAATTATTTCTCAAAAACTATTTTCTGAGATTGGACACTAAAGTGAATTGGTCTTGTATGGTGGAGACACAAAACGGGATTTAGAGCCTCTATAACTGGGCTATCTACACGAGAGGTAGACATATAATACAGCTAAAATCACCCTAAAAACTAAGATAATTAACATTGAATTGACAAATGACAAAATAATATAAACGGGATTTAGAGCCTCTATAACTGGGCTATCTTAATACATGAGAGGTAGACATATAATACAGCTAAAATCACCCTAAAAACTAAGATAATTAACATTGAATTGACAAAATAATAATTTCTCAAAAACTATTTTCTGAGATTGGACACTAAAGTGATTTGGTCTTGTATGGTGGAGACACAAAACGGGATTTAGAGCCTCTATAACTGGGCTATCTACACGAGAGGTAGACATATAATAGAGCTAAAATCACCCTAAAAACTAAGATAATTAACATTGAATTGACAAAATAATATAAACGGGATTTAGAGCCTCTATAACTGGGCTATCTACACGAGAGGTAGACATATAACAGAGCTAAAATCACCCTAAAAACTAAGATAATTAACATTGAATTGACAAAATAATAATTTCTCAAAAACTATTTTCTGAGATTGGACACTAAAGTGAATTGGTCTTGTATGGTGGAGACACAAAACGTGATTTAGAGCCTCTATAACTGGGCTATCTACACGAGAGGTAGACATATAATAGAGCTAAAATCACCCTAAAAACTAAGATAATTAACATTGAATTGACAAAATAATATAAACGGGATTTAGAGCCTCTATAACTGGGCTATCTACACGAGAGGTAGACATATAATACAGCTAAAATCACCCTAAAAACTAAGATAATTAACATTGAATTGACAAAATAATAATTTCTCAAAAACTATTTTCTGAGATTGGACACTAAAGTGAATTGGTCTTGTATGGTGGAGACACAAAACGGGATTTAGAGCCTCTATAACTGGGCTATCTTAATACATGAGAGGTAGACATATAATACAGCTAAAATCACCCTAAAAACTAAGATAATTAACATTGAATTGACAAAATAATAATTTCTCAAAAACTATTTTCTGAGATTGGACACTAAAGTGAATTGGTCTTGTATGGTGGAGACACAAAACGGGATTTAGAGCCTCTATAACTGGGCTATCTACACGAGAGGTAGACATATAATACAGCTAAAATCACCCTAAAAACTAAGATAATTAACATTGAATTGACAAAATAATATAAACGGGATTTAGAGCCTCTATAACTGGGCTATCTTAATACATGAGAGGTAGACATATAATACAGCTAAAATCACCCTAAAAACTAAGATAATTAACATTGAATTGACAAAATAATAATTTCTCAAAAACTATTTTCTGAGATTGGACACTAAAGTGAATTGGTCTTGTATGGTGGAGACACAAAACGGGATTTAGAGCCTCTATAACTGGGCTATCTTAATACATGAGAGGTAGACATATAATACAGCTAAAATCACCCTAAAAACTAAGATAATTAACATTGAATTGACAAAATAATAATTTCTCAAAAACTATTTTCTGAGATTGGACACTAAAGTGAATTGGTCTTGTATGGTGGAGACACAAAACGGGATTTAGAGCCTCTATAACTGGGCTATCTTAATACATGAGAGGTAGACATATAATAGAGCTAAAATCACCCTAAAAACTAAGATAATTAACATTGAATTGAAAAAATAATAATTTCTCAAAAACTATTTTCTGAGATTGGACACTAAAGTGATTTGGTCTTGTATGGTGGAGACATAAAACGGGATTTAGAGCCTCTATAACTGGGCTATCTTAATACATGAGAGGTAGACATATAATAGAGCTAAAATCACCCTAAAAACTAAGATAATTAACATTGAATTGAAAAAATAATAATTTCTCAAAAACTATTTTCTGAGATTGGACACTAAAGTGATTTGGTCTTGTATGGTGGAGACATAAAACGGGATTTAGAGCCTCTATAACTGGGCTATCTTAATACATGAGAGGTAGACATATAATAGAGCTAAAATCACCCTAAAAACTAGGCTAATTAACATTGAATTGACAAAATAATATTTTCTCAAAAACTATTTTCTGAGATTGGACACTAAAGTGAATTGGTCTTGTATGGTGGAGACATAAAACGGGATTTAGAGCCTCTATAACTGGGCTATCTTAATACATGAGAGGTAGACATATAATGCAGCTAAAATCACCCTAAAAACTAAGATAATTAACATTGAATTGACAAAATAATAATTTCTCAAAAACTATTTTCTGAGATTGGACACTAAAGTGATTTGGTCTTGTATGGTGGAGACACAAAACGGGATTTAGAGCCTCTATAACTGGGCTATCTACACGAGAGGTAGACATATAATAGAGCTAAAATCACCCTAAAAACTAAGATAATTAACATTGAATTGACAAAATAATATAAACGGGATTTAGAGCCTCTATAACTGGGCTATCTACATGAGAGGTAGACATATAATACAGCTAAAATCACCCTAAAAACTAAGATAATTAACATTGAATTGACAAAATAATAATTTCTCAAAAACTATTTTCTGAGATTGGACACTAAAGTGATTTGGTCTTGTATGGTGGAGACACAAAACGGGATTTAGAGCCTCTATAACTGGGCTATCTACACGAGAGGTAGACATATAATAGAGCTAAAATCACCCTAAAAACTAAGATAATTAACATTGAATTGACAAAATAATAATTTCTCAAAAACTATTTTCTGAGATTGGACACTAAAGTGAATTGGTCTTGTATGGTGGAGACACAAAACGGGATTTAGAGCCTCTATAACTGGGCTATCTACACGAGAGGTAGACATATAATACAGCTAAAATCACCCTAAAAACTAAGATAATTAACATTGAATTGACAAAATAATAATTTCTCAAAACTATTTTCTGAGATTGGACACTAAAGTGATTTGGTCTTGTATGGTGGAGACACAAAACGGGATTTAGAGCCTCTATAACTGGGCTATCTACACGAGAGGTAGACATATAATACAGCTAAAATCACCCTAAAAACTAAGATAATTAACATTGAATTGACAAAATAATAATTTCTCAAAAACTATTTTCTGAGATTGGACACTAAAGTGATTTGGTCTTGTATGGTGGAGACACAAAACGGGATTTAGAGCCTCTATAACTGGGCTATCTACACGAGAGGTAGACATATAATAGAGCTAAAATCACCCTAAAAACTAAGATAATTAACATTGAATTGACAAAATAATATAAACGGGATTTAGAGCCTCTATAACTGGGCTATCTTAATACATGAGAGGTAGACATATAATACAGCTAAAATCACCCTAAAAACTAAGATAATTAACATTGAATTGACAAAATAATAATTTCTCAAAAACTATTTTCTGAGATTGGACACTAAAGTGAATTGGTCTTGTATGGTGGAGACACAAAACGGGATTTAGAGCCTCTATAACTGGGCTATCTACACGAGAGGTAGACATATAATAGAGCTAAAATCACCCTAAAAAACTAAGATAATTAACATTGAATTGACAAAATAATATAAACGGGATTTAGAGCCTCTATAACTGGGCTATCTTAATACATGAGAGGTAGACATATAATACAGCTAAAATCACCCTAAAAACTAAGATAATTAACATTGAATTGACAAAATAATAATTTCTCAAAAACTATTTTCTGAGATTGGACACTAAAGTGAATTGGTCTTGTATGGTGGAGACACAAAACGGGATTTAGAGCCTCTATAACTGGGCTATCTACACGAGAGGTAGACATATAATACAGCTAAAATCACCCTAAAAACTAAGATAATTAACATTGAATTGACAAAATAATATAAACGGGATTTAGAGCCTCTATAACTGGGCTATCTTAATACATGAGAGGTAGACATATAATACAGCTAAAATCACCCTAAAAACTAAGATAATTAACATTGAATTGACAAAATAATTATTTCTCAAAAACTATTTTCTGAGATTGGACACTAAAGTGAATTGGTCTTGTATGGTGGAGACACAAAACGGGATTTAGAGCCTCTATAACTGGGCTATCTACACGAGAGGTAGACATATAATACAGCTAAAATCACCCTAAAAACTAAGATAATTAACATTGAATTGACAAAATAATATAAACGGGATTTAGAGCCTCTATAACTGGGCTATCTTAATACATGAGAGGTAGACATATAATACAGCTAAAATCACCCTAAAAACTAAGATAATTAACATTGAATTGACAAAATAATAATTTCTCAAAAACTATTTTCTGAGATTGGACACTAAAGTGATTTGGTCTTGTATGGTGGAGACACAAAACGGGATTTAGAGCCTCTATAACTGGGCTATCTACACGAGAGGTAGACATATAATAGAGCTAAAATCACCCTAAAAACTAAGATAATTAACATTGAATTGACAAAATAATATAAACGGGATTTAGAGCCTCTATAACTGGGCTATCTACACGAGAGGTAGACATATAACAGAGCTAAAATCACCCTAAAAACTAAGATAATTAACATTGAATTGACAAAATAATAATTTCTCAAAAACTATTTTCTGAGATTGGACACTAAAGTGAATTGGTCTTGTATGGTGGAGACACAAAACGGGATTTAGAGCCTCTATAACTGGGCTATCTACACGAGAGGTAGACATATAATAGAGCTAAAATCACCCTAAAAACTAAGATAATTAACATTGAATTGACAAAATAATATAAACGGGATTTAGAGCCTCTATAACTGGGCAATCTACACGAGAGGTAGACATATAATACAGCTAAAATCACCCTAAAAACTAAGATAATTAACATTGAATTGACAAAATAATAATTTCTCAAAAACTATTTTCTGAGATTGGACACTAAAGTGAATTGGTCTTGTATGGTGGAGACACAAAACGGGATTTAGAGCCTCTATAACTGGGCTATCTTAATACATGAGAGGTAGACATATAATACAGCTAAAATCACCCTAAAAACTAAGATAATTAACATTGAATTGACAAAATAATAATTTCTCAAAAACTATTTTCTGAGATTGGACACTAAAGTGAATTGGTCTTGTATGGTGGAGACACAAAACGGGATTTAGAGCCTCTATAACTGGGCTATCTACACGAGAGGTAGACATATAATACAGCTAAAATCACCCTAAAAACTAAGATAATTAACATTGAATTGACAAAATAATATAAACGGGATTTAGAGCCTCTATAACTGGGCTATCTTAATACATGAGAGGTAGCCATATAATACAGCTAAAATCACCCTAAAAACTAAGATAATTAACATTGAATTGACAAAATAATAATTTCTCAAAAACTATTTTCTGAGATTGGACACTAAAGTGAATTGGTCTTGTATGGTGGAGACACAAAACGGGATTTAGAGCCTCTATAACTGGGCTATCTTAATACATGAGAGGTAGACATATAATACAGCTAAAATCACCCTAAAAACTAAGATAATTAACATTGAATTGACAAAATAATAATTTCTCAAAAACTATTTTCTGAGATTGGACACTAAAGTGAATTGGTCTTGTATGGTGGAGACACAAAACGGGATTTAGAGCCTCTATAACTGGGCTATCTTAATACATGAGAGGTAGACATATAATAGAGCTAAAATCACCCTAAAAACTAAGATAATTAACATTGAATTGAAAAAATAATAATTTCTCAAAAACTATTTTCTGAGATTGGACACTAAAGTGATTTGGTCTTGTATGGTGGAGACATAAAACGGGATTTAGAGCCTCTATAACTGGGCTATCTTAATACATGAGAGGTAGACATATAATAGAGCTAAAATCACCCTAAAAACAAAGATAATTAACATTGAATTGAAAAAATAATAATTTCTCAAAAACTATTTTCTGAGATTGGACACTAAAGTGATTTGGTCTTGTATGGTGGAGACATAAAACGGGATTTAGAGCCTCTATAACTGGGCTATCTTAATACATGAGAGGTAGACATATAATAGAGCTAAAATCACCCTAAAAACTAGGCTAATTAACATTGAATTGACAAAATAATATTTTCTCAAAAACTATTTTCTGAGATTGGACACTAAAGTGAATTGGTCTTGTATGGTGGAGACATAAAACGGGATTTAGAGCCTCTATAACTGGGCTATCTTAATACATGAGAGGTAGACATATAATACAGCTAAAATCACCCTAAAAACTAAGATAATTAACATTGAATTGACAAAATAATAATTTCTCAAAAACTATTTTCTGAGATTGGACACTAAAGTGATTTGGTCTTGTATGGTGGAGACACAAAACGGGATTTAGAGCCTCTATAACTGGGCTATCTACACGAGAGGTAGACATATAATAGAGCTAAAATCACCCTAAAAACTAAGATAATTAACATTGAATTGACAAAATAATATAAACGGGATTTAGAGCCTCTATAACTGGGCTATCTACATGAGAGGTAGACATATAATACAGCTAAAATCACCCTAAAAACTAAGATAATTAACATTGAATTGACAAAATAATAATTTCTCAAAAACTATTTTCTGAGATTGGACACTAAAGTGATTTGGTCTTGTATGGTGGAGACACAAAACGGGATTTAGAGCCTCTATAACTGGGCTATCTACACGAGAGGTAGACATATAATAGAGCTAAAATCACCCTAAAAACTAAGATAATTAACATTGAATTGACAAAATAATATAAACAGGATTTAGAGCCTCTATAACTGGGCTATCTACACGAGAGGTAGACATATAATAGAGCTAAAATCACCCTAAAAACTAAGATAATTAACATTGAATTGACAAAATAATAATTTCTCAAAAACTATTTTCTGAGATTGGACACTAAAGTGAATTGGTCTTGTATGGTGGAGACACAAAACGGGATTTAGAGCCTCTATAACTGGGCTATCTACACGAGAGGTAGACATATAATAGAGCTAAAATCACCCTAAAAACTAAGATAATTAACATTGAATTGACAAAATAATATAAACGGGATTTAGAGCCTCTATAACTGGGCTATCTACACGAGAGGTAGACATATAACACAGCTAAAATCACCCTAAAAACTAAGATAATTAACATTGAATTGACAAAATAATAATTTCTCAAAAACTATTTTCTGAGATTGGACACTAAAGTGAATTGGTCTTGTATGGTGGAGACACAAAACGGGATTTAGAGCCTCTATAACTGGGCTATCTACACGAGAGGTAGACATATAATAGAGCTAAAATCACCCTAAAAACTAAGATAATTATCATTGAATTGACAAAATAATATAAACGGGATTTAGAGCCTCTATAACTGGGCTATCTACACGAGAGGTAGACATATAATACAGCTAAAATCACCCTAAAAACTAAGATAATTAACATTGAATTGACAAAATAATAATTTCTCAAAAACTATTTTCTGAGATTGGACACTAAAGTGAATTGGTCTTGTATGGTGGAGACACAAAACGGGATTTAGAGCCTCTATAACTGGGCTATCTACACGAGAGGTAGACATATAATAGAGCTAAAATCACCCTAAAAACTAAGATAATTAACATTGAATTGACAAAATAATATAAACGGGATTTAGAGCCTCTATAACTGGGCTATCTTAACACATGAGAGGTAGACATATAATACAGCTAAAATCACCCTAAAAACCAAGATAATTAACATTGAATTGACAAAATAATAATTTCTCAAAAACTATTTTCTGAGATTGGACACTAAAGTGAATTGGTCTTGTATGGTGGAGACACAAAACGGGATTTAGAGCCTCTATAACTGGGCTATCTTAATACATGAGAGGTAGACATATAATACAGCTAAAATCACCCTAAAAACTAAGATAATTAACATTGAATTGACAAAATAATATAAACGGGATTTAGAGCCTCTATAACTGGGCTATCTTAATACATGAGAGGTAGACATATAATACAGCTAAAATCACCCTAAAAACTAAGATAATTAACATTGAATTGACAAAATAATAATTTCTCAAAAACTATTTTCTGAGATTGGACACTAAAGTGAATTGGTCTTGTATGGTGGAGACACAAAACGGGATTTAGAGCCTCTATAACTGGGCTATCTTAATACATGAGAGGTAGACATATAATAAAGCTAAACTCACCCTAAAAACTAAGATAATTAACATTGAATTGACAAAATAATAATTTTTCAAAAACTATTTTCTGAGATTGGACACTAAAGTGAATTGGTCTTGTATGGTGGAGACACAAAACGGGATTTAGAGCCTCTATAACTGGGCTATCTTAATACATGAGAGGTAGACATATAATACAGCTAAAATCACCCTAAAAACTAAGATAATTAACATTGAATTGACAAAATAATAATTTCTCAAAAACTATTTTCTGAGATTGGACACTAAAGTGAATTGGTCTTGTATGGTGGAGACACAAAACGGGATTTAGAGCCTCTATAACTGGGCTATCTTAATACATGAGAGGTAGACATATAATAGAGCTAAAATCACCCAAAAAACTAAGATAATTAACATTGAATTGAAAAATAATATTTTCTCAAAAACTATTTTCTGAGATTGGACACTAAAGTGATTTGGTCTTGTATGGTGGAGACATAAAACGGGATTTAGAGCCTCTATAACTGGGCTATCTTAATACATGAGAGGTAGACATATAATAGAGCTAAAATCACCCTAAAAACTAGGCTAATTAACATTGAATTGACAAAATAATATTTTCTCAAAAACTATTTTCTGAGATTGGACACTAAAGTGAATTGGTCTTGTATGGTGGAGACATAAAACGGGATTTAGAGCCTCTATAACTGGGCTATCTACACGAGAGGTAGACATATAATAGAGCTAAAATCACCCTAAAAACTAGTCTAATTAACATTGAATTGACAAAATAATATAAACGGGATTTAGAGCCTCTATAACTGGGCTATCTACACGAGAGGTAGACATATAATACAGCTAAAATCACACTAAAAACTAAGATAATTAACATTGAATTGACAAAATAATAATTTCTCAAAAACTATTTTCTGAGATTGGACACTAAAGTGAATTGGTCTTGTATGGTGGAAACACAAAACGGGATTTAGAGCCTCTATAACTGGGCTATCTACACGAGAGGTAGACATATAATACAGCTAAAATCACCCTAAAAACTAAGATAATTAACATTGAATTGACAAAATAATAATTTCTCAAAAACTATTTTCTGAGATTGGACACTAAAGTGATTTGGTCTTGTATGGTGGAGACACAAAACGGGATTTAGAGCCTCTATAACTGGGCTATCTACACGAGAGGTAGACATATAATAGAGCTAAAATCACCCTAAAAACTAAGATAATTAACATTGAATTGACAAAATAATATAAACGGGATTTAGAGCCTCTATAACTGGGCTATCTACACGAGAGGTAGACATATAATACAGCTAAAATCACCCTAAAAACTAAGATAATTAACATTGAATTGACAAAATAATAATTTCTCAAAAACTATTTTCTGAGATTGGACACTAAAGTGATTTGGTCTTGTATGGTGGAGACACAAAACGGGATTTAGAGCCTCTATAACTGGGCTATCTACACGAGAGGTAGACATATAATAGAGCTAAAATCACCCTAAAAACTAAGATAATTAACATTGAATTGACAAAATAATATAAACGGGATTTAGAGCCTCTATAACTGGCTATCTACACGAGAGGTAGACATATAATAAAGCTAAAATCACCCTAAAAACTAAGATAA
Organism: Lithodes maja; assembly: GCA_037953745.1. Classification (NCBI taxonomy): domain Eukaryota; kingdom Metazoa; phylum Arthropoda; class Malacostraca; order Decapoda; family Lithodidae; genus Lithodes; species Lithodes maja. The sequence continues at coordinate 19,535 of JBAKBP010020697.1, read as the reverse complement.
TTAACATTGAATTGACAAAATAATAATTTCTCAAAAACTATTTTCTGAGATTGGACACTAAAGTGAATTGGTCTTGTATGGTGGAAACACAAAACGGGATTTAGAGCCTCTATAACTGGGCTATCTACACGAGAGGTAGACATATTATAGAGCTAAAATCACCCTAAAAACTAAGATAATTAACATTGAATTGACAAAATAATATAAACGGGATTTAGAGCCTCTATAACTGGGCTATCTTAATACATGAGAGGTAGACATATAATACAGCTAAAATCACCCTAAAAACTAAGATAATTAACATTGAATTGACAAAATAATAATTTCTCAAAAACTATTTTCTGAGATTGGACACTAAAGTGAATTGGTCTTGTATGGTGGAGACACAAAACGGGATTTAGAGCCTCTATAACTGGGCTATCTACACGAGAGGTAGACATATAATACAGCTAAAATCACCCTAAAAACTAAGATAATTAACATTGAATTGACAAAATAATATAAACGGGATTTAGAGCCTCTATAACTGGGCTATCTACACGAGAGGTAGACATATAATACAGCTAAAATCACCCTAAAAACTAAGATAATTAACATTGAATTGACAAAATAATAATTTCTCAAAAACTATTTTCTGAGATTGGACACTAAAGTGAATTGGTCTTGTATGGTGGAGACACAAAACGGGATTTAGAGCCTCTATAACTGGGCTATCTACCCGAGAGGTAGACATATAATACAGCTAAAATCACCCTAAAAACTAAGATAATTAACATTGAATTGACAAAATAATATAAACGGGATTTAGAGCCTCTATAACTGGGCTATCTTAATACATGAGAGGTAGACATATAATACAGCTAAAATCACCCTAAAAACTAAGATAATTAACATTGAATTGACAAAATAATAATTTCTCAAAAACTATTTTCTGAGATTGGACACTAAAGTGAATTGGTCTTGTATGGTGGAGACACAAAACGGGATTTAGAGCCTCTATAACTGGGCTATCTTAATACGTGAGAGGTAGACATATAATAGAGCTAAAATCACCCTAAAAACCAAGATAATTAACATTGAATTGAAAAAATAATAATTTCTCAAAAACTATTTTCTGAGATTGGACACTAAAGTGATTTGGTCTTGTATGGTGGAGACATAAAACGGGATTTAGAGCCTCTATAACTGGGCTATCTTAATACATGAGAGGTAGACATATAATAGAGCTAAAATCACCCTAAAAACTAAGATAATTAACATTGAATTGAAAAAATAATAATTTCTTAAAAACTATTTTCTGAGATTGGACACTAAAGTGAATTGGTCTTGTATGGTGGAGACATACAACGGGATTTAGAGCCTCTATAACTGGGCTATCTTAATACATGAGAGGTAGACATATAATACAGCTAAAATCACCCTAAAAACTAAGATAATTAACATTGAATTGACAAAATAATAATTTCTCAAAAACTATTTTCTGAGATTGGACACTAAAGTGATTTGGTCTTGTATGGTGGAGACACAAAACGGGATTTAGAGCCTCTATAACTGGGCTATCTACACGAGAGGTAGACATATAATAGAGCTAAAATCACCCTAAAAACTAAGATAATTAACATTGAATTGACAAAATAATATAAACGGGATTTAGAGCCTCTATAACTGGGCTATCTACACGAGAGGTAGACATATAATACAGCTAAAATCACCCTAAAAACTAAGATAATTAACATTGAATTGACAAAATAATAATTTCTCAAAAACTATTTTCTGAGATTGGACACTAAAGTGATTTGGTCTTGTATGGTGGAGACACAAAACGGGATTTAGAGCCTCTATAACTGGGCTATCTACACGAGAGGTAGACATATAATAGAGCTAAAATCACCCTAAAAACTAAGATAATTAACATTGAATTGACAAAATAATATAAACAGGATTTAGAGCCTCTATAACTGGGCTATCTACACGAGAGGTAGACATATAATAGAGCTAAAATCACCCTAAAAACTAAGATAATTAACATTGAATTGACAAAATAATAATTTCTCAAAAACTATTTTCTGAGATTGGACACTAAAGTGAATTGGTCTTGTATGGTGGAGACACAAAACGGGATTTAGAGCCTCTATAACTGGGCTATCTACACGAGAGGTAGACATATAATAGAGCTAAAATCACCCTAAAAACTAAGATAATTAACATTGAATTGACAAAATAATATAAACGGGATTTAGAGCCTCTATAACTGGGCTATCTACACGAGAGGTAGACATATAACACAGCTAAAATCACCCTAAAAACTAAGATAATTAACATTGAATTGACAAAATAATAATTTCTCAAAAACTATTTTCTGAGATTGGACACTAAAGTGAATTGGTCTTGTATGGTGGAGACACAAAACGGGATTTAGAGCCTCTATAACTGGGCTATCTACACGAGAGGTAGACATATAATAGAGCTAAAATCACCCTAAAAACTAAGATAATTATCATTGAATTGACAAAATAATATAAACGGGATTTAGAGCCTCTATAACTGGGCTATCTACACGAGAGGTAGACATATAATACAGCTAAAATCACCCTAAAAACTAAGATAATTAACATTGAATTGACAAAATAATAATTTCTCAAAAACTATTTTCTGAGATTGGACACTAAAGTGAATTGGTCTTGTATGGTGGAGACACAAAACGGGATTTAGAGCCTCTATAACTGGGCTATCTACACGAGAGGTAGACATATAATAGAGCTAAAATCACCCTAAAAACTAAGATAATTAACATTGAATTGACAAAATAATATAAACGGGATTTAGAGCCTCTATAACTGGGCTATCTTAACACATGAGAGGTAGACATATAATACAGCTAAAATCACCCTAAAAACCAAGATAATTAACATTGAATTGACAAAATAATAATTTCTCAAAAACTATTTTCTGAGATTGGACACTAAAGTGAATTGGTCTTGTATGGTGGAGACACAAAACGGGATTTAGAGCCTCTATAACTGGGCTATCTTAATACATGAGAGGTAGACATATAATACAGCTAAAATCACCCTAAAAACTAAGATAATTAACATTGAATTGACAAAATAATATAAACGGGATTTAGAGCCTCTATAACTGGGCTATCTTAATACATGAGAGGTAGACATATAATACAGCTAAAATCACCCTAAAAACTAAGATAATTAACATTGAATTGACAAAATAATAATTTCTCAAAAACTATTTTCTGAGATTGGACACTAAAGTGAATTGGTCTTGTATGGTGGAGACACAAAACGGGATTTAGAGCCTCTATAACTGGGCTATCTTAATACATGAGAGGTAGACATATAATAAAGCTAAACTCACCCTAAAAACTAAGATAATTAACATTGAATTGACAAAATAATAATTTTTCAAAAACTATTTTCTGAGATTGGACACTAAAGTGAATTGGTCTTGTATGGTGGAGACACAAAACGGGATTTAGAGCCTCTATAACTGGGCTATCATAATACATGAGAGGTAGACATATAATACAGCTAAAATCACCCTAAAAACTAAGATAATTAACATTGAATTGACAAAATAATAATTTCTCAAAAACTATTTTCTGAGATTGGACACTAAAGTGAATTGGTCTTGTATGGTGGAGACACAAAACGGGATTTAGAGCCTCTATAACTGGGCTATCTTAATACATGAGAGGTAGACATATAATAGAGCTAAAATCACCCAAAAAACTAAGATAATTAACATTGAATTGAAAAAATAATATTTTCTCAAAAACTATTTTCTGAGATTGGACACTAAAGTGATTTGGTCTTGTATGGTGGAGACATAAAACGGGATTTAGAGCCTCTATAACTGGGCTATCTTAATACATGAGAGGTAGACATATAATAGAGCTAAAATCACCCTAAAAACTAGGCTAATTAACATTGAATTGACAAAATAATATTTTCTCAAAAACTATTTTCTGAGATTGGACACTAAAGTGAATTGGTCTTGTATGGTGGAGACATAAAACGGGATTTAGAGCCTCTATAACTGGGCTATCTACACGAGAGGTAGACATATAATAGAGCTAAAATCACCCTAAAAACTAGTCTAATTAACATTGAATTGACAAAATAATATAAACGGGATTTAGAGCCTCTATAACTGGGCTATCTACACGAGAGGTAGACATATAATACAGCTAAAATCACACTAAAAACTAAGATAATTAACATTGAATTGACAAAATAATAATTTCTCAAAAACTATTTTCTGAGATTGGACACTAAAGTGAATTGGTCTTGTATGGTGGAAACACAAAACGGGATTTAGAGCCTCTATAACTGGGCTATCTACACGAGAGGTAGACATATAATACAGCTAAAATCACCCTAAAAACTAAGATAATTAACATTGAATTGACAAAATAATAATTTCTCAAAAACTATTTTCTGAGATTGGACACTAAAGTGAATTGGTCTTGTATGGTGGAGACACAAAACGGGATTTAGAGCCTCTATAACTGGGCTATCTACACGAGAGGTAGACATATAATACAGCTAAAATCACCCTAAAAACTAAGATAATTAACATTGAATTGACAAAATAATAATTTCTCAAAAACTATTTTCTGAGATTGGACACTAAAGTGATTTGGTCTTGTATGGTGGAGACACAAAACGGGATTTAGAGCCTCTATAACTGGGCTATCTACACGAGAGGTAGACATATAATACAGCTAAAATCACCCTAAAAACTAAGATAATTAACATTGAATTGACAAAATAATAATTTCTCAAAAACTATTTTCTGAGATTGGACACTAAAGTGATTTGGTCTTGTATGGTGGAGACACAAAACGGGATTTAGAGCCTCTATAACTGGGCTATCTACACGAGAGGTAGACATATAATACAGCTAAAATCACCCTAAAAACTAAGATAATTAACATTGAATTGACAAAATAATAATTTCTCAAAACTATTTTCTGAGATTGGACACTAAAGTGATTTGGTCTTGTATGGTGGAGACACAAAACGGGATTTAGAGCCTCTATAACTGGGCTATCTACACGAGAGGTAGACATATAATACAGCTAAAATCACCCTAAAAACTAAGATAATTAACATTGAATTGACAAAATAATAATTTCTCAAAAACTATTTTCTGAGATTGGACACTAAAGTGATTTGGTCTTGTATGGTGGAGACACAAAACGGGATTTAGAGCCTCTATAACTGGGCTATCTACACGAGAGGTAGACATATAATACAGCTAAAATCACCCTAAAAACTAAGATAATTAACATTGAATTGACAAAATAATAATTTCTCAAAAACTATTTTCTGAGATTGGACACTAAAGTGATTTGGTCTTGTATGGTGGAGACACAAAACGGGATTTAGAGCCTCTATAACTGGGCTATCTACACGAGAGGTAGACATATAATACAGCTAAAATCACCCTAAAAACTAAGATAATTAACATTGAATTGACAAAATTATAATTTCTCAAAAACTATTTTCTGAGATTGGACACTAAAGTGATTTGGTCTTGTATGGTGGAGACACAAAACGGGATTTAGAGCCTCTATAACTGGGCTATCTACACGAGAGGTAGACATATAATACAGCTAAAATCACCCTAAAAACTAAGATAATTAACATTGAATTGACAAAATAATAATTTCTCAAAAACTATTTTCTGAGATTGGACACTAAAGTGATTTGGTCTTGTATGGTGGAGACACAAAACAGGATTTAGAGCCTCTATAACTGGGCTATCTACACGAGAGGTAGACATATAATACAGATAAAATCACCCTAAAAACTAAGATAATTAACATTGAATTGACAAAATAATAATTTCTCAAAAACTATTTTCTGAGATTGGACACTAAAGTGATTTGGTCTTGTATGGTGGAGACACAAAACGGGATTTAGAGCCTCTATAACTGGGCTATCTACACGAGAGGTAGACATATAATACAGCTAAAATCACCCTAAAAACTAAGATAATTAACATTGAATTGACAAAATAATAATTTCTCAAAAACTATTTTCTGAGATTGGACACTAAAGTGATTTGGTCTTGTATGGTGGAGACACAAAACGGATTTAGAGCCTCTATAACTGGGCTATCTACACGAGAGGTAGACATATAATACAGCTAAAATCACCCTAAAAACTAAGATAATTAACATTGAATTGACAAAATAATAATTTCTCAAAAACTATTTTCTGAGATTGGACACTAAAGTGATTTGGTCTTGTATGGTGGAGACACAAAACGGGATTTAGAGCCTCTATAACTGGGCTATCTACACGAGAGGTAGACATATAATACAGCTAAAATCACCCTAAAAACTAAGATAATTAACATTGAATTGACAAAATAATAATTTCTCAAAAACTATTTTCTGAGATTGGACACTAAAGTGATTTGGTCTTGTATGGTGGAGACACAAAACGGGATTTAGAGCCTCTATAACTGGGCTATCTACACGAGAGGTAGACATATAATACAGCTAAAATCACCCTAAAAACTAAGATAATTAACATTGAATTGACAAAATAATAATTTCTCAAAAACTATTTTCTGAGATTGGACACTAAAGTGATTTGGTCTTGTATGGTGGAGACACAAAACGGGATTTAGAGCCTCTATAACTGGGCTATCTACACGAGAGGTAGACATATAATACAGCTAAAATCACCCTAAAAACTAAGATAATTAACATTGAATTGACAAAATAATAATTTCTCAAAAACTATTTTCTGAGATTGGACACTAAAGTGATTTGGCCTTGTATGGTGGAGACACAAAAGGGGATTTAGAGCCTCTATAACTGGGCTATCTACACGAGAGGTAGACATATAATACAGCTAAAATCACCCTAAAAACTAAGATAATTAACATTGAATTGACAAAATAATAATTTCTCAAAAACTATTTTCTGAGATTGGACACTAAAGTGATTTGGTCTTGTATGGTGGAGACACAAAACGGGATTTAGAGCCTCTATAACTGGGCTATCTACACGAGAGGTAGACATATAATACAGCTAAAATCACCCTAAAAACTAAGATAATTAACATTGAATTGACAAAATAATAATTTCTCAAAAACTATTTTCTGAGATTGGACACTAAAGTGATTTGGTCTTGTATGGTGGAGACACAAAACGGGATTTAGAGCCTCTATAACTGGGCTATCTACACGAGAGGTAGACATATAATACAGCTAAAATCACCCTAAAAATAGTTATAGAGGCTCTAAATCCCGTTTTATGTCTCCACCATACAAGACCAATTCACTTTAGTGTCCAATCTCAGAAAATAGTTTTTGAGAAAATATTATTTTGTCAATTCAATGTTAATTAGACTAGTTTTTAGGGTGATTTTAGCTCTATTATATGTCTACCTCTCGTGTAGATAGCCCAGTTATAGAGGCTCTAAATCCTGTTTTATGTCTCCACCATACAAGACCAATTCACTTTAGTGTCCAATCTCAGAAAATAGTTTTTGAGAAAATATTATTTTGTCAATTCAATGTTAATTAGCCTAGTTTTTAGGGTGATTTTAGCTCTATTATATGTCTACCTCTCATGTAGATAGCCCAGTTATAGAGGCTCTAAATCCCGTTTTATGTCTCCACAATACAAGACCAATTCACTTTAGTGTCCAATCTCAGAAAATAGTTTTTGAGAAAATATTATTTTGTCAATTCAATGTTAATTATCTTAGTTTTTAGGGTGATTTTAGCTCTATTATATGTCTACCTCTCATGTAGATAGCCCAGTTATAGAGGCTCTAAATCCCGTTTTTATGTCTCCACCATACAAGACCAATTCACTTTAGTGTCCAATCTCAGAAAATAGTTTTTGAGAAAATATTATTTTGTCAATTCAATGTTAATTATCTTAGTTTTTAGGGTGATTTTAGCTCTATTATATGTCTACCTCTCGTGTATTAAGATAGCCCAGTTATATTGGCTCTAAATCCCGTTTTTATGTCTCCACCATACAAGACCAATTCACTTTAGTGTCCAATCTCAGAAAATAGTTTTTGAGAAAATATTATTTTGTCAATTCAATGTTAATTATCTTAGTTTTTAGGGTGATTTTAGCTCTATTATATGTCTACCTCTCGTGTATTAAGATAGCCCAGTTATATTGGCTCTAAATCCCGTTTTATGTCTCCACCATACAAGACCAATTCACTTTAGTGTCCAATCTCAGAAAATAGTTTTTGAGAAAATATTATTTTGTCAATTCAATGTTAATTAGACTAGTTTTTAGGGTGATTTTAGCTCTATTATATGTCTACCTCTCATGTATTAAGATAGCCCAGTTATAGAGGCTCTAAATCCCGTTTTGTGTCTCCACCATACAAGACCAATTCACTTTAGTGTCCAATCTCAGAAAATAGTTTTTGAGAAAATATTATTTTGTCAATTCAATGTTAATTATCTTAGTTTTTAGGGTGATTTTAGCTCTATTATATGTCTACCTCTCATGTATTAAGATAGCCCAGTTATAGAGGCTCTAAATCCCGTTTTATGTCTCCACCATACAAGACCAATTCACTTTAGTGTCCAATCTCAGAAAATAGTTTTTGAGAAAATATTATTTTGTCAATTCAATGTTAATTATCTTAGTTTTTAGGGTGATTTTAGCTCTATTATATGTCTACCTCTCATGTATTAAGATAGCCCAGTTATAGAGGCTCTAAATCCCGTTTTATGTCTCCACCATACAAGACCAATTCACTTTAGTGTCCAATCTCAGAAAATAGTTTTTGAGAAAATATTATTTTGTCAATTCAATGTTAATTATCTTAGTTTTTAGGGTGATTTTAGCTCTATTATGTGTCTACCTCTCATGTATTAAGATAGCCCAGTTATAGAGGCTCTAAATCCCGTTTTGTGTCTCCACCATAAAAGACCAATTCACTTTAGTGTCCAATCTCAGAAAATAGTTTTTGAGAAAATATTATTTTGTCAATTCAATGTTAATTATCTTAGTTTTTAGGGTGATTTTAGCTCTATTATGTGTCTACCTCTCATGTATTAAGATAGCCCAGTTATAGAGGCTCTAAATCCCGTTTTGTGTCTCCACCATAAAAGACCAATTCACTTTCGTGTCCAATCTCAGAAAATAGTTTTTGAGAAAATATTATTTTGTCAATTCAATGTTAATTATCTTAGTTTTTAGGGTGATTTTAGCTCTATTATATGTCTACCTCTCATGTATTAAGATAGCCCAGTTATAGATGCTCTAAATCCCGTTTTATGTCTCCACCATACAAGACCAATTCACTTTAGTGTCCAATCTCAGAAAATAGTTTTTGAGAACATATTATTTTGTCAATTCAATGTTAATTATCTTAGTTTTTAGGGTGATTTTAGCTCTATTATATATCTACCTCTCATGTATTAAGATAGCCCAGTTATAGAGGCTCTAAATCCCGTTTTGTGTCTCCACCATACAAGACCAATTCACTTTAGTGTCCAATCTCAGAAAATAGTTTTTGAGAAAATATTATTTTGTCAATTCAATGTTAATTATCTTAGTTTTTAGGGTGATTTTAGCTCTATTATATGTCTACCTCTCATGTATTAAGATAGCCCAGTTATAGAGGCTCTAAATCCCGTTTTGTGTCTCCACCATACAAGACCAATTCACTTTAGTGTCCAATCTCAGAAAATAGTTTTTGAGAAAATATTATTTTGTCAATTCAATGTTAATTATCTTAGTTTTTAGGGTGATTTTAGCTCTATTATATGTCTACCTCTCATGTATTAAGATAGCCCAGTTATAGAGGCTCTAAATCCCGTTTTGTGTCTCCACCATACAAGACCAATTCACTTTAGTGTCCAATCTCAGAAAATAGTTTTTGAGAAATTATTATTTTGTCAATTCAATGTTAATTAGCCTAGTTTTTAGGGTGATTTTAGCTCTATTATATGTCTACCTCTCGTGTATTAAGATAGCCCAGTTATATTGGCTCTAAATCGTTTTTTTATTTCTCCACCATACAAGACCAATTCACTTTAGTGTCCAATCTCAGAAAATAGTTTTTGAGAAATTATTATTTTGTCAATTCAATGTTAATTAGCCTAGTTTTTAGGGTGATTTTAGCTCTATTATATGTCTACCTCTCGTGTATTAAGATAGCCCAGTTATATTGGCTCTAAATCCCGTTTTTATGTCTCCACCATACAAGACCAATTCACTTTAGTGTCCAATCTCAGAAAATAGTTTTTGAGAAAATATTATTTTGTCAATTCAATGTTAATTATCTTAGTTTTTAGGGTGATTTTAGCTCTATTATATGTCTACCTCTCGTGTATTAAGATAGCCCAGTTATATTGGCTCCAAATCCCGTTTTTATGTCTCCACCATACAAGACCAATTCACTTTAGTGTCCAATCTCAGAAAATAGTTTTTGAGAAAATATTATTTTGTCAATTCAATGTTAATTAGACTAGTTTTTAGGGTGATTTTAGCTCTATTATATGTCTACCTCTCGTGTATTAAGATAGCCCAGTTATATTGGCTCTAAATCCCGTTTTTATGTCTCCACCATACAAGACCAATTCACTTTAGTGTCCAATCTCAGAAAATAGTTTTTGAGAAAATATTATTTTGTCAATTCAATGTTAATTAGCCTAGTTTTTAGGGTGATTTTAGCTCTATTATATGTCTACCTCTCGTGTATTAAGATAGCCCAGTTATAGAGGCTCTAAATCCCGTTTTATGTCTCCACCATACAAGACCAATTCACTTTAGTGTCCAATCTCAGAAAATAGTTTTTGAGAAAATATTATTTTGTCAATTCAATGTTAATTAGCCTAGTTTTTAGGGTGATTTTAGCTCTATTATATGTCTACCTCTCGTGTATTAAGATAGCCCAGTTATAGAGGCTCTAAATCGTGTTTTTATGTCTCCACCATACAAGACCAATTCACTTTAGTGTCCAATCTCAGAAAATAGTTTTTGAGAAAATATTATTTTGTCAATTCAATGTTAATTAGCCTAGTTTTTAGGGTGATTTTAGCTCTATTATGTGTCTACCTCTCATGTATGTAGATAGCCCAGTTATATTGGCTCACAATCGTGTTTTTATGTCTCCACCATACAAGACCAATTCACTTTAGTGTCCAATCTCAGAAAATAGTTTTTGAGAAAATATTATTTTGTCAATTCAATGTTAATTAGCCTAGTTTTTAGGGTGATTTTAGCTCTATTATGTGTCTACCTCTCATGCATGTAGATAGCCCAGTTATATTGGCTCAAAATCGTGTTTTTATGTCTCCACCATACAAGACCAATTCACTTTAGTGTCCAATCTCAGAAAATAGTTTTTGAGAAAATATTATTTTGTCAATTCAATGTTAATTAGCCTAGTTTTTAGGGTGATTTTAGCTCTATTATGTGTCTACCTCTCATGTATGTAGATAGCCCAGTTATATTGGCTCAAAATCGTGTTTTTATGTCTCCACCATACAAGACCAATTCACTTTAGTGTCCAATCTCAGAAAATAGTTTTTGAGAAAATATTATTTTGTCAATTCAATGTTAATTAGCCTAGTTTTTAGGGTGATTTTAGCTCTATTATGTGTCTACCTCTCATGTATGTAGATAGCCCAGTTATAGAGGCTCTAAATCCCGTTTTGTGTCTCCACCATACAAGACCAATTCACTTTAGTGTCCAATCTCAGAAAATAGTTTTTGAGAAAATATTATTTTGTCAATTCAATGTTAATTAGCCTAGTTTTTAGGGTGATTTTAGCTCTATTATGTGTCTACCTCTCATGTATGTAGATAGCCCAGTTATAGAGGCTCTAAATCCCGTTTTGTGTCTCCACCATACAAGACCAATTCACTTTAGTGTCCAATCTCAGAAAATAGTTTTTGAGAAAATATGATTTTGTCAATTCAATGTTAATTAGCCTAGTTGTTAGGGTGATTTTAGCTCTATTATGTGTCTACCTCTCATGTATGTAGATAGCCCAGTTATAGAGGCTCTAAATCCCGTTTTGTGTCTCCACCATACAAGACCAATTAACTTTAGTGTCCAATCTCAGAAAATAGTTTTTGAGAAAATATTATTTTGTCAATGCAATGTTAATTAGCCTAGTTTTTAGGGTGATTTTAGCTCTATTATGTGTCTACCTCTCGTGTATGTAGATAGCCCAGTTATATTGGCTCTAAATCCCGTTTTGTGTCTCCACCATACAAGACCAATTCACTTTAGTGTCCAATCTCAGAAAATAGTTTTTGAGAAAATATTATTTTGTCAATTCAATGTTAATTAGCCTAGTTTTTAGGGTGATTTTAGCTCTATTATGTGTCTACCTCTCGTGTATGTAGATAGCCCAGTTATAGAGGCTCTAAATCCCGTTTTATGTCTCCACCATACAAGACCAATTCACTTTAGTGTCCAATCTCAGAAAATAGTTTTTGAGAAAATATTATTTTGTCAATTCAATGTTAATTAGCCTAGTTTTTAGGGTGATTTTAGCTCTATTATATGTCTACCTCTCATGTAGATAGCCCAGTTAGAGAGGCTCTAAATCCCGTTTTATGTCTCCACCATACAAGACCAATTCACTTTAGTGTCCAATCTCAGAAAATAGTTTTTGAGAAAATATTATTTTGTCAATTCAATGTTAATTAGCCTAGTTTTTAGGGTGATTTTAGCTCTATTATATGTCTACCTCTCATGTAGATAGCCCAGTTATAGAGGCTCTAAATCCCGTTTTATGTCTCCACAATACAAGACCAATTCACTTTAGTGTCCAATCTCAGAAAATAGTTTTTGAGAAAATATTATTTTGTCAATTCAATGTTAATTATCTTAGTTTTTAGGGTGATTTTAGCTCTATTATATGTCTACCTCTCATGTAGATAGCCCAGTTATAGAGGCTCTAAATCCCGGTTTATTTCTCCACCATACAAGACCAATTCACTTTAGTGTCCAATCTCAGAAAATAGTTTTTGAGAAAATATTATTTTGTCAATTCAATGTTAATTATCTTAGTTTTTAGGGTGATTTTAGCTCTATTATATGTCTACCTCTCATGTAGATAGCCCAGTTATAGAGGCTCTAAATCCCGTTTTTATGTCTCCACCATACAAGACCAATTCACTTTAGTGTCCAATCTCAGAAAATAGTTTTTGAGAAAATATTATTTTGTCAATTCAATGTTAATTATCTTAGTTTTTAGGGTGATTTTAGCTCTATTATATGTCTACCTCTCGTGTATTAAGATAGCCCAGTTATAGAGGCTCTAAATCCCGTTTTATGTCTCCACCATACAAGACCAATTCACTTTAGTGTCCAATCTCAGAAAATAGTTTTTGAGAAAATATTATTTTGTCAATTCAATGTTAATTATCTTAGTTTTTAGGGTGATTTTAGCTCTATTATATGTCTACCTCTCGTGTATCAAGATAGCCCAGTTATAGAGGCTCTAAATCCCGTTTTGTGTCTCCACCATACAAGACCAATTCACTTTAGTGTCCAATCTCAGAAAATAGTTTTTGAGAAAATATTATTTTGTCAATTCAATGTTAATTATCTTAGTTTTTAGGGTGATTTTAGCTCTATTATATGTCTACCTCTCGTGTATTAAGATAGCCCAGTTATAGAGGCTCTAAATCCCGTTTTGTGTCTCCACCATACAAGACCAATTCACTTTAGTGTCCAATCTCAGAAAATAGTTTTTGAGAAAATATTATTTTGTCAATTCAATGTTAATTATCTTAGTTTTTAGGGTGATTTTAGCTCTATTATATGTCTACCTCTCGTGTATTAAGATAGCCCAGTTATATTGGCTCTAAATCCCGTTTTGTGTCTCCACCATACAAGACCAATTCACTTTAGTGTCCAATCTCAGAAAATAGTTTTTGAGAAAATATTATTTTGTCAATTCAATGTTAATTATCTTAGTTTTTAGGGTGAGTTTAGCTCTATTATATGTCTACCTCTCATGTATTAAGATAGCCCAGTTATAGAGGCTCTAAATCCCGTTTTGTGTCTCCACCATACAAGACCAATTCACTTTAGTGTCCAATCTCAGAAAATAATTTTTGAGAAAATATTATTTTGTCAATTCAATGTTAATTATCTTAGTTTTTAGGGTGATTTTAGCTCTATTATATGTCTACCTCTCGTGTAGATAGCCCAGTTATAGAGGCTCTAAATCCCGTTTTATGTCTCCACCATACAAGACCAATTCACTTTAGTGTCCAATCTCAGAAAATAGTTTTTGAGAAAATATTATTTTGTCAATTCAATGTTAATTATCTTAGTTTTTAGGGTGATTTTAGCTCTATTATATGTCTACCTCTCGTGTAGATAGCCCAGTTATAGAGGCTCTAAATCCCGTTTTATGTCTCCACCATACAAGACCAATTCACTTTAGTGTCCAATCTCAGAAAATAGTTTTTGAGAAAATATTATTTTGTCAATTCAATGTTAATTATCTTAGTTTTTAGGGTGATTTTAGCTCTATTATATGTCTACCTCTCGTATAGATAGCCCAGTTATAGAGGCTCTAAATCCCGTTTTATGTCTCCACCATACAAGACCAATTCACTTTAGTGTCCAATCTCAGAAAATAGTTTTTGAGAAAATATTATTTTGTCAATTCAATGTTAATTATCTTAGTTTTTAGGGTGATTTTAGCTCTATTATATGTCTACCTCTCGTGTAGATAGCCCAGTTATAGAGGCTCTAAATCCCGTTTTATGTCTCCACCATACAAGACCAATTCACTTTAGTGTCCAATCTCAGAAAATAGTTTTTGAGAAAATATTATTTTGTCAATTCAATGTTAATTATCTTAGTTTTTAGGGTGATTTTAGCTCTATTATATGTCTACCTCTCGTGTAGATAGCCCAGTTATAGAGGCTCTAAATCCCGTTTTATGTCTCCACCATACAAGACCAATTCACTTTAGTGTCCAATCTCAGAAAATAGTTTTTGAGAAAATATTATTTTGTCAATTCAATGTTAATTATCTTAGTTTTTAGGGTGATTTTAGCTCTATTATATGTCTACCTCTCATGTAGATAGCCCAGTTATAGAGGCTCTAAATCCCGTTTTTATGTCTCCACCATACAAGACCAATTCACTTTAGTGTCCAATCTCAGAAAATAGTTTTTGAGAAAATATTATTTTGTCAATTCAATGTTAATTATCTTAGTTTTTAGGGTGATTTTAGCTCTATTATATGTCTACCTCTCATGTAGATAGCCCAGTTATAGAGGCTCTAAATCCCGTTTTATGTCTCCACCATACAAGACCAATTCACTTTAGTGTCCAATCTCAGAAATAGTTTTTGAGAAAATATTATTTTGTCAATTCAATGTTAAATATCTTAGTTTTTAGGGTGATTTTAGCTCTATTATATGTCTACCTCTCATGTAGATAGCCCAGTCATAGAGGCTCTAAATCCCGTTTTATGTCTCCACCATACAAGACCAATTCACTTTAGTGTCCAATCTCAGAAAATAGTTTTTGAGAAAATATTATTTTGTCAATTCAATGTTAATTATCTTAGTTTTTAGGGTGATTTTAGCTCTATTATATGTCTACCTCTCATGTAGATAGCCCAGTTATAGAGGCTCTAAATCCCGTTTTATGTCTCCACCATACAAGACCAATTCACTTTAGTGTCCAATCTCAGAAAATAGTTTTTGAGAAAATATTATTTTGTCAATTCAATGTTAATTATCTTAGTTTTTTAGGGTGATTTTAGCTCTATTATATGTCTACCTCTCATGTAGATAGCCCAGTTATAGAGGCTCTAAATCCCGTTTTATGTCTCCACCATACAAGACCAATTCACTTTAGTGTCCAATCTCAGAAAATAGTTTTGAGAAAATATTATTTTGTCAATTCAATGTTAATTAGACTAGTTTTTAGGGTGATTTTAGCTCTATTATATGTCTACCTCTCATGTAGATAGCCCAGTTATAGAGGCTCTAAATCCCGTTTAATGTCTCCACCATACAAGACCAATTCACTTTAGTGTCCAATCTCAGAAAATAGTTTTTGAGAAAATATTATTTTGTCAATTCAATGTTAATTATCTTAGTTTTTAGGGTGATTTTAGCTCTATTATATGTCTACCTCTCATGTAGATAGCCCAGTTATAGAGGCTCTAAATCCCGTTTTATGTCTCCACCATACAAGACCAATTCACTTTAGTGTCAATCTCAGAAAATAGTTTTTGAGAAAATATTATTTTGTCAATTCAATGTTAATTAGACTAGTTTTTAGGGTGATTTTAGCTCTATTATATGTCTACCTCTCATGTAGATAGCCCAGTTATAGAGGCTCTAAATCCCGTTTTATGTCTCCACCATACAAGACCAATTCACTTTAGTGTCCAATCTCAGAAAATAGTTTTTGAGAAAATATTATTTTGTCAATTCAATGTTAATTAGACTAGTTTTTAGGGTGATTTTAGCTCTATTATATGTCTACCTCTCATGTAGATAGCCCAGTTATAGAGGCTCTAAATCCGTTTTATGTCTCCACCATACAAGACCAATTCACTTTAGTGTCCAATCTCAGAAAATAGTTTTTGAGAAAATATTATTTTGTCAATTCAATGTTAATTAGCCTAGTTTTTAGGGTGATTTTAGCTCTATTATATGTCTACCTCTCATGTAGATAGCCCAGTTATAGAGGCTCTAAATCCCGTTTTATGTCTCCACCATACAAGACCAATTCACTTTAGTGTCCAATCTCAGAAAATAGTTTTTGAGAAAATATTATTTTGTCAATTCAATGTTAATTAGCCTAGTTTTTAGGGTGATTTTAGCTCTATTATATGTCTACCTCTCGTGTATTAAGATAGCCCAGTTATAGAGGCTCTAAATCCCGTTTTATGTCTCCACCATACAAGACCAATTCACTTTAGTGTCCAATCTCAGAAAATAGTTTTTGAGGAAAATATTATTTTGTCAATTCAATGTTAATTATCTTAGTTTTTAGGGTGATTTTAGCTCTATTATATGTCTACCTCTCGTGTATTAAGATAGCCCAGTTATAGAGGCTCTAAATCCCGTTTTATGTCTCCACCATACAAGACCAATTCACTTTAGTGTCCAATCTCAGAAAATAGTTTTTGAGAAAATATTATTTTGTCAATTCAATGTTAATTATCTTAGTTTTTAGGGTGATTTTAGCTCTATTATATGTCTACCTCTCGTGTATTAAGATAGCCCAGTTATATAGGCTCTAATCCCGTTTTGTGTCTCCACCATACAAGACCAATTCACTTTAGTGTCCAATCTCAGAAAATAGTTTTTGAGAAAATATTATTTTGTCAATTCAATGTTAATTATCTTAGTTTTTAGGGTGATTTTAGCTCTATTATATGTCTACCTCTCGTGTATTAAGATAGCCCAGTTATATTGGCTCTAAATCCCGTTTTATGTCTCCACCATACAAGACCAATTCACTTTAGTGTCCAATCTCAGAAAATAGTTTTTGAGAAAATATTATTTTGTCAATTCAATGTTAATTAGCCTAGTTTTTAGGGTGATTTTAGCGCTATTATATGTCTACCTCTCGTGTAGATAGCCCAGTTATATTGGCTCTAAATCCCGTTTTATGTCTCCACCATACAAGACCAATTCACTTTAGTGTCCAATCTCAGAAAATAGTTTTTGAGAAAATATTATTTTGTCAATTCAATGTTAATTAGCCTAGTTTTTAGGGTGATTTTAGCTCTATTATATGTCTACCTCAGTTATAGAGGCTCTAAATCCCGTTTTATGTCTCCACCATACAAGACCAATTCACTTTAGTGTCCAATCTCAGAAAATAGTTTTTGAGAAAATATTATTTTGTCAATTCAATGTTAATTAGCCTAGTTTGTAGGGTGATTGTAGCTCTATTATATGTCTACCTCAGTTATAGAGGCTCTAAATCCCGTTTTATGTCTCCACCATACAAGACCAATTCACTTTAGTGTCCAATCTCAGAAAATAGTTTTTGAGAAAATATTATTTTGTCAATTCAATGTTAATTAGCCTAGTTTTTAGGGTGATTTTAGCTCTATTATATGTCTACCTCTCGTGTAGATAGCCCAGTTATAGAGGCTCTAAATCCCGTTTTATGTCTCCACCATACAAGACCAATTCACTTTAGTGTCCAATCTCAGAAAATAGTTTTTGAGAAAATATTATTTTGTCAATTCAATGTTAATTAGCCTAGTTTTTAGGGTGATTTTAGCTCTATTATATGTCTACCTCTCGTGTAGGTAGCCCAGTTATAGAGGCTCTAAATCCCGTTTTATGTCTCCACCATACAAGACCAATTAACTTTAGTGTCCAATCTCAGAAATAGTTTTGAGAAAATATTATTTGTCAATTCAATGTTAATTATCTTAGTTTTTAGGGTGATTTTAGCTCTATTATATGTCTACCTCTCGTGTAGATAGCCCAGTTATAGAGGCTCTAAATCCCGTTTTGTGTCTCCACCATACAAGACCAATTCACTTTAGTGTCCAATCTCAGAAAATAGTTTTTGAGAAATTATTATTTTGTCAATTCAATGTTAATTATCTTAGTTTTTAGGGTGATTTTAGCTCTATTATATGTCTACCTCTCGTGTAGATAGCCCAGTTATAGAGGCTCTAAATCCCGTTTTGTGTCTCCACCATACAAGACCAATTCACTTTAGTGTCCAATCTCAGAAAATAGTTTTTGAGAAATTATTATTTTGTCAATTCAATGTTAATTATCTTAGTTTTTAGGGTGATTTTAGCTCTATTATATGTCTACCTCTCGTGTAGATAGCCCAGTTATATTGGCTCTAAATCCCGTTTTGTGTCTCCACCATACAAGACCAATTCACTTTAGTGTCCAATCTCAGAAAATAGTTTTTGAGAAATTATTATTTTGTCAATTCAATGTTAATTATCTTAGTTTTTAGGGTGATTTTAGCTCTATTATGTGTCTACCTCTCATGTATTAAGATAGCCCAGTTATAGAGGCTCTAAATCCCGTTTTGTGTCTCCACCATACAAGACCAATTCACTTTAGTGTCCAATCTCCGAAAATAGTTTTTGAGAAAATATTATTTTGTCAATTCAATGTTAATTAGACTAGTTTTTAGGGTGATTTTAGCTCTATTATATGTCTACCTCTCGTGTAGATAGCCCAGTTATAGAGGCTCTAAATCCCGTTTTGTGTCTCCACCATACAAGACCAATTCACTTTAGTGTCCAATCTCAGAAAATAGTTTTTGAAAAAATATTATTTTGTCAATTCAATGTTAATTAGCCTAGTTTTTAGGGTGATTTTAGCTCTATTATGTGTCTACCTCTCGTGTATTAAGATAGCCCAGTTATAGAGGCTCTAAATCCCGTTTTGTGTCTCCACCATACAAGACCAATTCACTTTAGTGTCCAATCTCAGAAAATAGTTTTTGAGAAAATATTATTTTGTCAATTCAATGTTAATTAGCCTAGTTTTTAGGGTGATTTTAGCTCTATTATGTGTC